>JAMKCH010017404.1:0-42298 GCA_023653785.1 Ophioderma brevispina
GTGGATTCAACGGTTGCCCTAGATACAATACTACCAATTTGTAATCATGTCATTTTTAATCAGTAATTACTAATGATATCAATTTGCTTTGTTGTTTTCTTCCCCATATCTCATACACCATCAGCCTATGCTCATAAACACACCTATCTTTTGTTGACAGAGTGTATTGTGTTTTCACAATGCCCTCTGCCCTACTTCCTAATAAGTTCTGATTCATGACTTATTGCATTATAGATTTGGCAAATGTGTCCACCTTTAGTGACATTCTGCTCATGTCACATTCAACTCAGAGGGTGTTTTGAACCAATCCCATAATGCATTGCAATTTGCCTATACTGTACAAAATTCATGTCAGTACTTAGGGATAAAAAGTGTACAAGAAGCTAGATGACCACAAAACATTCATGATTATGCTAAAAATTCCTTAAGTACTAACACTTTGGGGCAAAAAATGAGTGTAAAAGTCATGGTTTTTATGTGTTAAGAATAGGATTTTTGTGGGATCACATGGCCCTATTGAGGTGAAATTTCCCAAAACTAGTGCATTGTGGGATTGACTCAATACACCCTCTGCATTCAGCTCTATGTAATACTCCTCAATTTTGATGGAGGATCATTTTGTTAACCCGGATTGCATTCTCCTTGTAACTGAATACCAGTATGATATGACAATTTTATGTTGCGTTACAAAATAAGAGGATGGAGAGGTGTGCTGGTTGATGACAAGAGAGGAAGGAGAGAATATCCATCTACAGGGTGTCTCAGAAAGAATTACACCCTAACTATAGGTGACCGTAACTTCAAAAGTAAGTACCACATTTGAGAAATTTAAAAAGAATCTTAAACCACAATTATTTTTTAATATTTTAATGTAAACATCACTTGATTCGGTTCAGTAGTTTTGAAGAAATAAGCGATTATGTAACACATGTCAATGGACACTTCCTTCCAAGTTTTGTAATAAAGTGATTTAGAGAGAACAGGCGAGAAATAATCTCTTGGGGGTTGTTATGGTCTGTGTAGTGTCTCACATTGTATGTGCTGACATGTCTGTTCATCTTGAACGTTGCCTCGTCCCCAACTAAAAGTTCAGTTAAAAACAAAAAAAAAAAAAAAAAAAAATACTGTACAAAATTCATGTCAGTACTTAGGGATAAAAAGTGTACAAGAAGCTAGATGACCACAAAACATTCATGATTATGCTAAAAATTCCTTAAGTACTAACACTTTGGGGCAAAAAATGAGTGTAAAAGTCATGGTTTTTATGTGTTAAGAATAGGATTTTTGTGGGATCACATGGCCCTATTGAGGTGAAATTTCCTAAAACTAGTGCATTGTGAGATTCACTCAATACACCCTCTGCATTCAGCTCTATGTAATACTCTTCAATTTTGATGGAGGATCATTTTGTTAACCCGGATTGCATTCTCCTTGTAACTGAATACCAGTATGATATGACAATTTTATGTTGCGTTACAAAATAAGAGGATGGAGAGGTGTGCTGGGTGATGACAGGGAGGAAGGAGAGAGTATCCATCTAGTTGGCAATGAAAAAATATCAATTTTAGGAAAATATTATGCTACTTTTCACATCAAAGAAGTCCTGTTACACACATACATGCAAACAAAGCAATTTAAACCAGACCATATTGCATTGCTTAACTAACACAACTGAATTTATCCCACATCAGTCTTTTGGTATATTGTGCCTTGAGGTTGAAGAATTAATGCGATTAGATTGTCAAGAAATTCATTTTAACATATTTTGAGATATGTGGAATGTTTCATTTTGTGTCAATATAATTTGGTTATAATTTAACTTAGTGTTTGTATACCTTTTGTCTCTTAGAATCTGCTTGTGCACCAATAAAGGTGGGGCCGCCCGCGGTAAACAACTTTCTGTTAGTTTGGGGGGGGGGGGGCCTTATACGTGTAACAGGCCACATGTACTTGCATTTCAAATCTTAGTGTACACTAAACTTAAAAAACATACCAACCAGCTATTACCAAATTCATATTAAATGCAGGAGGGGGTTGGAAAAACTACACTCAAGGAATGTGATATCTAAAACACTCAAAAAACCAGATCTTTTGCTCCGTTTTGCATGAAAAACAGCGTGTTATGGTGTTCTTCTCCAGGAAATTAAGCCACTCTCAGAAAGGTCCTGTTGCAATTCACTCATGTTTCAGCATTGGTCATCAAAATAACAAATGGTAGATCTAACAAGTTATGTGGTTTACGTGGACTTTCACACAGACGCGGGTGTCGTTAATTTTTTACGAGGGGATATACAACCCCAGTGCAATTGTCTAAGGCAATTGGCTGCGTACTGGCAAATATTACAAAATTAAGGGATTATACGAGCAGAACCACCAAACCAAAGAAATTCAAACCATGGGTGGGGGGGGTACGGTTGTTGTGCACCTCCCCCCACCAAAATATTCCAAAAAAGGGAAAAAAGGCACACTGAAAGGGTCCAAAATTAGAGAAATATGACAACAGGAAAGCCCACTTTTTGGTGGGGAAATGTCGAAGGAAGGCAAAAAAAAAGGACCATGTAGGGGTTAGGTCAACTTCTAAAAGAGGCCAATTTTTCAAAGTCCCACAAACCACCCCCCGCATATCAGCACTTTCGATTTTGTTGTTGTCTCAATTGTGATTGACAATTATGACCATTATCAGGCGCGGATCCAGGGAGGGCGTGGCGGCCTCCCTGGTAATCTGCAAATTCTTGCACAAAATCAGCCCTTTTGAGCTATTTTGGACCAGTACGACCTTTTAGCCACCTGGTAATTTGACATTTTTCCCACCATGATTATAGGCTTGACCGAGGGGAAAGCCATTAAGGAGTCACTAACTTATGTGTTATAAACATATGAATGGACACAGGGTTGAAAAATCTCATAATCTCCAGGATTAACGGAAAATATGTTTTAAACTTGGCTCTAAAGTGAAATCAGATCTCTTCCATACTGCAAACTCCATTGCATTTAGTTTCAGTTTGGTTATTCCCCAGTGTGTACAATTACAAATAAATTAAAGTCTGACTCAGAGATTTTTGAAAAATATTATTTTTTGTGTAATAATGAAAAAATCGTCAAAATCGACTAAAGATAGTAACATAAATGCCACAATTCCGAAAATTTGAGATAATATGATTTTTCGTTTTTGATGCAGATAAACCCAGTTAGTGTAGTATATGTCCCATGGATTAGGATAGTGTGTATTACTAAACAAAAATTCCGGATCAGAATTTTTATAAATAAAGTTGGGGATTTTTTCTATATTGGAAGGAATTCGATTAAGCTTAGCAATTTCACCACAGTGATTAGATATGGACAAGATTATGTACATGCAAAAAAAACAATTTTTTGGAAATTGAGGGCGGCCCTCCTCAGGAAATCTCCGAAGTCGGCCTTTACGATACCATTGCAGTGTTTTTGCTATTTTGACCCCAATGGATGAAGCTCTTGGGTTCCCAAAAACAAAGATGTAAAAGCCAATGTGTGAAAATCCAAAAGCACTTAAGTTCACCTGGCACCATCGTTTGTGCCAAACTAATTATCGGTGATGTCACCAGTTGGATTCCAGTGAGGTTTCTGCTCAAAGTTAAATACTCTACTCATGTTACACCAAATCTCTTATCTTCCTTTAACTGTTCACACTAGCCATACCAGTGGCCATAATGTTGCAATAGTTAGGATGAAAACCACAAATCAGAGAAAGAACTAATTAGACGGACATTAAGGACTGTTGACAACCCCCCCCCAATTTCCTTCGCTGTATTACGCCCTGCGGCTCGATTCTCTTGCAAAGTCTCTTCCTTCTCTCCGGGACGAGACTTGCACCAGGAATGGTTCCCTACCCCTCGGGGACCTCGCGACATCCGTAGTTGCAAACAAGCTGTAAGTTCGGTGTTGCTATTATTTCGGCTATTCATCGCGATTAGTAGTTTAGGCCAAAAGAACATACTCGGTCTTGGTGGGATGGCACGAGCTCAAATTTTCTTTTTTTTTAATCTTGCAGAAGTGCTTGAAGCATATTCTTGGTTGTTTTTTGGGGGGGCCCACCACATGCCCTCTATTTTCTAAAGTTGTGAGGATTTTGGTTTCTCAAAGTGGTTCTTACTTTCAATAATCCAGTATTGACTGATTCCAACTGCTGATTACAATTTTATTAGTCCGTTTGGTACAGGGATAATAGTTGATTTTGTAGTCTAAGTGTCCAGTTGAATTTTTGTGTTGGTTACCTAAGTTGAAGTAGAGGATATTTTAATGCATTCTTTTTATTAATTTGAAAGAGAGTGGTGCGGGGTGGTCTGTTTTTTTTGGGTCTTATGTTTCTACTTCCACTGTATAATTATGTTTTTGAAGAACAGTACGTATTGGCAATCTTTTAGTTCACACCAGACAGCTGCACCTTGTACTATAGACACGGAGGACTGGCTGCTTGAGAGGTGCACCCCTCACAAGACCACTTTCTAAACGGTCTTGCTCAGACAAAAAGTGCAAGATAGAAACATCACCTTCCAAATGCTTGACACGCCAGGGAAAATAAGCACCCAAAAAATTATGTGCTCTCTATATAAATCAAGAGAGTAGGTCAGTCATTATTTTAAAAAATTGAAGCATGGCCACCTCCATTGTGCGTCCACATAAATCCCGTAGGAGGTAGAACGGAGCAGCAAGACTGTGAAATAGGATTGGTTATCATTTGTAAATGGTTTCTTTTGGGTAATTTCTATGGGTCTGTCACAAAAGGCAACATTTAATTTTTTCACATTATACAAATTTGTATTAGTTTTAAGTTGTAATGTCATTTTGACTTTGAATAATTTTTAAGTTGTCGATCCAGGAAGGTAACAAAAGACGGTGCCCCGCAAAAAAATACTTTGCTGACCACTCTGAATCCACCAATGAGTCCAATTTGAATCTTTACCGGACTGTTCATTTTATACACGGTACTGCGAGAGAGGGGAGTTCAAAGAGGTAATTGACCCTGCGGCCTGGGGGGCCCTTTACAAAAAATACCAGCACTGTAACACTTAATAAATCTGTCTGGTCGTTGGTAAAAAAGAGGTCCTCTGAAACTCCAAGGGTCCCACGGCTGCAATTTTCTGTATAACATTGGTATTTACAAAAAAACACAAATGGCATTCGTTGACAAATGACCCTCTCCTAAATGTTGATTGTTCAATTTTGACACATATGGAACCGATGACCTATTTCCTTACCATTGTTTAGGTGAACCTTGCATAATATTGTGAAAATTGTTGAATGGCTTAACCAAAAGTATGCATGTGTTTGTTTGTTCTGGACTACCACAGCAGTTCAAGCAGTGCAGGGAGCAAATGTTTTAAGGCTAAGATTTCTCTCAAATTGCCACCTGATAGGTTGTAGACCACCTACTGAGAACGTTTCGAAGGTTTAGCAGACAAAAACACGTACAAAAGAAAACCGAAAACTTTGTTTTGAACTTGCCCGCTATCGTAATCGTCCCTATAGAAAACTATGCCTTGATTTTCTGTAGTGCACGCAGAAAATACAAATCATGATGTCATTCATAAAGACGGCGTATTCGGCTTTTCATCCGGGTGATCTAATACATTGGGAAGCATTCCAAATATAGATTCAAAAAAAACCCGTGTCAAAAAAAAATTGGGGTGCTTCTTTCTAGAAATGTCCTCAGGTATCTTTAAAGTGTGAACTAAGGAAAGTGATGTAAGATAGCACCTGATGGACAGTAGTCAAACTTCAAACAAAGAATTTGCCCATGCCTGATGTCCAATCGGGTTGCATCTCGCAATATGTGGTGTATTTCAACACACTTCACTAATTCCGTCCAACACAAAACCGATGTCCAATAGATGCGTTTCTACCCATGATTGCAACACATTGTTTGCTCTGTTCAAATGTTACACATTGAAAGCCATTAATATGCACACACTTATAATGTTTGGCTTAGAGTGCCCCCTTCATTAAATCGCATCGTTCTTGAATTCCAACTGAGTATATCAGGTTTGTGAGGTTGTAAACATGCCTCCCAGCAAACAGAGGGAAACCGATGGAGTTATCTCGCAACCATTAGCAAAGTAAAACAAAAAGGTTGTATGTAAAACAAAAACAAACCACACAGCCGGCAAGAAGTGCTATAGTTAGTCCTACTTATTCCATTGCTCTTATGTTACGTGTGTTGCTACTACATATTCAACCCAATATTGTTCAGAGGACAAGGTTCACGTTGTCATGAAATACACTCTAGCTACTGTAGACGTTTTTCACATGGGATGGCATCATTAATAGACCTTCCTTTGGTGACAGCTTATCAGCAGTACACGAAAATGGGTCATGGCTTCACTTATGGCCAAACAAAGCATAGTAAATGAAAGCTTTGTCTCTGCCTATTTTGTATGTACGAAACTATAGCACAGTGCTATATTCTTCAGTACTTAAAGGAAATTGCTGTATGTATGTTTGAACTTGCTTACTAAATTATTCCCTTAATTGACTCTACCTATTCGATAACATGGAACATAATTTCTTGATGTAACTGATTAAGTACTTCACTTAAAGGTCCATGGACCCATCGCTAATAACATCATCCAAGAACCCAATTTTACCGGAAGTTGGGTCAAATTTTGGTATCAGAAAAAGAAAAACTACTATTTTTCTCCATTTACTCTCATTGCATTTGGTATTGTAAGACAATTGAGCTTTTAGTGTCTTATTGGCACTGTGCTGTAATTTGTCCATTTCTGGGCGAAATACCAAATTGCTTATTTCTTGAAAAGACAACAGGGATCTGCATCAGGATTAGGTAAACATACATACTAAAGGCCAAACAGTTCAGATGAAAATCTTCAAACTTTTCCAGGTTAAGTCAGGGCAAGGCTAGGCGTAAGAAATGCTTCCTTCTTAACTGGAAATAGACGCAACCTGCAACTTTTTTTCCAGATCAATGACAGAACAAGGGAAAGATACAAGCAGTGATGGTCACCATCAATCATGTGACAACCAGTTGCAAAAAGTGTATTTATATGATACCACATAATTTATATATAAAAAAAGACAAAAGTTTCAATTCAAATTCAGGTGAAACTTACCATTCTTTTGCATCCCCTTTTTCACAAGTTCTCCTCCATTTCTCCAAAAATAACCACTGACGCACATCTACGTGGTCCACACATGAGTAAAAGCTAGTAATAAAGAGTCTATAGTAGCTGTTAAGGTTCAATATAGATAAGAATGTGCATTTGTGTAAAAGCATGAACAAACTTCTCTACAGATGTAAATGAAATATTCAGTTAAAATTACACTGGCCTAAAAATATGGAATGCACTTAGGGACAGTATCATAAGCTCAAAAACCAATAGTGTGCTTTTAAACCTTAACGAAAAAATGAATGATTAATAATATCAAACTAGTGATATTGTTATAAACCTTCATCCTTTCAAAAGTTCTAGTTGTTCACTCGTTAAATTGCCAAATACCTTCGCATCCTTGCATTCATCATTTCGTGGTGGCCTCCACTATGATCAATATGTTATTTTGCCCATAATTCTTGTTAAAATAATTGTCAATGTCCTCGTTGTCTTGTCCTGTTTTTTTGTGTCGGTCTTGTCCTGTTTTGTTGGTTTGTCTTGTCTAAATCTTTTCCCGTCCCTTGTTAGTAATTCCAATATTAACTGTAAACTCTGTATAGTGAAAGGTGGGAGCAACATGCTCAAAGTCCATCCGACTTATTTGACCCTCGTCTGCATTTTCATTTACTGTCTTACTAAACTAAATTCAGTTAAAAAACCACCTGTTACTCTTTATATTTCTGTAATGTTATTTACAATATGAATGTAGTGACTGATGAAGATGCTAATAAAACTTATTTGAATTGAATTGAATATGTAAACATTTAAGAGATAGGTACATATTGTACCTCCTTCCAATAGGCCGACAGAGAGAGGTCCAATGACACTTTTTACACCATTTTCACTCTTTTTGACAAGAATCGCATGTATTAACGACATTATTTCGGTAAGTAAGCAAGAAAGAGATTGTAATTTCTGTTAGAGGGTCTATTATGAACACTTACAAGTTTCACAGCATTCAAAATGGATATCCATTAAATCCTTTCAAGATGGCGGCCAAACTGGCGGCCAAATTACCAATTTTCAATTGTTGAAATTCAAAACAGCAATTAAAGACAGGTATTTATTAATGAGGTTGGACTAAAAGTCATGAAACCTCATGTTATTTAATTATTATTACACTACACCACACAAAAACCTACACACACAAACAGCAGGAAAGCAAAGAAAGAGAGACAGAGAAGAAACAAAAGGGGGCGTGGTTAGAGAGGTGATATGGGAAAGAGAGAGAAATTTGATAGCCCGTTGTACTCGGATTTTGGGGCACTGAATAATTAGTCCAAGGTCTTGCAGCATCAGCATTGAAGACCAAAGTAAGGCAAGATCATCAGCAATTATCATCAATTCTAGATCTAGGTTGTGATAATTCCTGGTCGTAGTTTAGAAAGAAACTCTCCCCCGAGGTAGTCCCACTACGGGAGTTGTGAAAGGAATGAGGCCAAAAAATCACCGTGTAGTACATCTGTTGTTTTATACGAATTATAATGTAATTAGAAAGGGTATTCTACCAGCAAAATGTTATAAACGAACTGCCAGAGTTGGTTACAGCAATTGAGATAGCATTGACCATGATCTCTAAAAGCTTTTATAAATGACCCACGATTGAGAACACGAGGCACCTATTGATGGAGCCGAAGGCCTTCTAAAGTGAACAAAGGTGACAATCAACAGGATCAGGGGGAGTAATATTTTTTAAAACCCTCCATGATTCTCACTCAGGATGGTCTGCACAGCGTAGAGCTGCAGACGGGCTGAAAACTCCTGGTTGTTATGTGGCCGGAATTCGGTCAAAGCATTCATAAGGTGTATTGAGTCAATACCACAATGCAATCAGTTTTTTTTTTGGGAAATTTTCACACTTCAATATAAGTCATGTGATCCCACAAAAATCCCATTTTACACAAAAAATCCTGACTTTTGCACTCTTTTTTGTCCACCAAGCATTAGTAGTTGGTAATTTTTATATAATCATGAATGTCCTTGTGGTTCTTAAACTTCTTGAACACGACAAGTGTTCACGTGGTAACAGTACAATTATAGGCATAGTGCAATGGATTTCATGGGATTTGTTTTCAAAACACCCCTGGATAAATCAGTCAGTAAAATTGTTGCTTTTTGGATTTTTTTCGCTTTTGCTTTCTCTCCTTCTCTTCTTAATATCTGACTAGAGTAAATTAATTCATATTTATTGATATATCCAATAATCTACACAAGATTATCGATGTTTAAAAAGTCATGAAAGTACTAAAATAGGGGATTTTTTTTTATTGCAATTTTCTTTTTTCTAAAAACCTAAACAAAGGAGGGGGCCAAAAGAACCAATTTTAAACAAAAATATGCATGGTCTTCTGGACAATTGTTTTTAGTTTCTTGGCCTTAAAGTCTGACCTCAGAGATTTCGAAATATTATTTTTTGTGTAGTATGAAAAATAGTCAACTAGAACCAAAGATCGTAACCTAAAATGCACATTCTGAAATTTGAGATGAACGGATTTTTCGTTTTTGATTCAGTACACATGTATGTGTAGTATTAACGTCTCATAGGATACTGTGTAATAAACAAAATTCTGGATCGGAATTTTATAACAAAGTTGTGATTTTCTATATGAGGAATTTCGATTTAAGCTTAGCAATTTCACACAGTTATCATTATATGGACACATTATGTACAATGCAAAAAACAAAACGATTGGGTTTTTGGGAAATTGGAGGGCGCCGTCTCAGGAAATCCGATCTGAGTCGGGCCTTAATTCACTTTTCTTCCTTTTTTTCACATTCTTTCCCGTTGCACTAAGAGAGTGCCATTTATTTCTTTCGAGAGCTGCCTGTATTTTCATAAAGATCATAGAATATAAGATTTTCATTTTTTTATCCATGAGCTTTGGTTATATAAGCCTTTGTACCATGGGTTAATTTCTTTCACTAGCATCTTGGATTTTTAGGTCTTGGTGATGACCATTCTTAAATAGGGCCATAACTAATAGCGTTAACTTCGCCACTTTTTCCAGGCATGAGCGGTCCCTAAAAAAAAATAAAAACAATATTTTTTTCACTGATGTAAAAGCTTCCAATGAAAACAGCCCCATTTGGATTAAAGGGATTAGGTAGGATCATCGGATAAAATATCTTACATAAATGACCATAAAATGAAAATCCTTAAATTATTTTGTCCAACTTTCCTCCACATATTTTTGCAGTTTCAAGACTGCGTGATTTGTGTTTGTGTGTGGTTGTTTGACTTAAAAAAAATTCCCTAATTTTTACATAAATAATTTTCCCAACCTTAAAGGTGCCGTGTTCCAATCGTCTTTGGGACCCCCCCCCCCCCCTATTTACCCGAAGTAGTATCGATTTTGAGATCAGATGTAAAGGCGTATTTTGCTCATTGTCGTCGTGCCTGAAATTTGGGAGCCTCAAAATCCATTCATTCCCAGAGAATATAACAAAAACGCCATTGTTAGTGAAATATTAGCCAGTATTGAATAGGCTTTGCACTGCACGATTGCGTCTACCAGCAAAACCGCAAGTTTGTTTTCCCCGCGGTATTGTGATGGGGTGTATGTGCAAGTACCAGGCTCTCATATCAAGTAGAGAAAACCAATACCCTAAATCGGAATAAACACTTTAATGGAAGGTGCTTATAAAACTTTTGCGAATCTCCAGGATGTGTGTATTTTAACAAAATACCCAAAATCTCACGTTGGCCTTTTTTAAAGGTGGGTTTGTTTCCGCTTTATGTGTATTGTGTTCTCTTACTGTATATGGAGCCTGGCACTTGCACATACCCCATCAAGTACTGCACGTGGGAAACAAACTTGCTGTTTGCATGGTAGACGCAATAATGCATGTTGCAAAGCCCTATTCAATACTGTGCTAATATCGGTGGTTAACCACTAAAAGGCGGTTTTTTATTTATATCTTGGGAATGAATGGATTTGAGGGCTCCAAATTTCGGACGACAATGAGAAAATACGGCCTTTCATCTGTATCAAAATCGATACTACTTCCGGGTAAATCGGGGGGTCCCAAAGACGATCAGAACACGCCCCTTTAATCTAGTGTTTTAATTCTTAGAAAATGATTGTAGGGAAAAATAATTTAAGGAAAATTAAAAACCCCTGCTATTTCCTATCGAAACACTCAATCTGCAATCTAACATGAAATTTTCTAAATTTGATTTTCTTTCATATGACACCTTCTTCATCAGCACCGAGAGAATTGTAGCTATCTATGAAAATTATGAAAAGTGGATACTTCAGTATTTCCTAGTCTATACTTAACAAAATGTGTTTGTTTCGACCACCCTGTTCTTGTTTTTGATGACACAACAGAAAATAAAAATTGTATGGATTTTTGATACTTGCGTTTGTTCCATTAAAAATAAACACCATCTTATAACTCATCACTTTGTAGGAAATGTTTAGTTTTTCACGAAATTACCCATTTTGGTCCATTTTTCTATACTGCCACAATCAGCCCCTGTACAAAGTCTTTATAAGGAAATTTGAAAACGCATTAGGTGACATCTCTAAAACGCCTTTTTGGAAAATTTGGCACCCTTTCTTTCACCACATAACACATTATTCATGACAATTTTCACAAGATCTTGGGATGAAGCCAAAGCCGATGATCCTACCTTAAGCTGAGAGTTATTTCTTGGTGAGCTCCAACAATTATGAAATGTTTAATTTTGCATTGGAGCAATATGAAATATCGGTCCCTGTTTTAAATCAAATCACCTTTGTTTTCACTTTAGACAAATACCAGCTGACCAGTTTAGAAGAAATCTTTTAAGGGCTCAACTCTCAACACTTATATAGATGCCTGAAAATGCCATTGTGCACCTTTAATAATAATTTAGATCCCTACCCCTACGGGCCATACCCCTACCCCCTCCCTGGTGGAATGCAAGAAAATAAGAAAAATAAATAATTATACTCAATAAATTTAAAATCAGGATAAGTGTACAATGTACAATACAAGTCTTTGGTAGGAAAAAATCACCAAATAGTGTAAAAATGAATTATTATGAAATGGATATGGGTGTTAGTCAACTGTACGGCTGGCGTTTTCAAAACCCCGGGGCATTCGCCATTCGGTGATATGACAGGGACAGAGACTAGAAGTAGTAAAATATGGGTCTTGGTGAGAGAGCCAAAAGCCAGGGTGTTCGGTCGGTTGACAAATTGCAAATTTTTCCAAACTAATGGGGTCTTTTTATGCATCTAGCAAAAATGTCACCCAAAATTAGGGTTCTTTGTGGATATGTTCACAATTTACCTTCCCCCTCAAAAAAAAAAAATAGGGGTCTAAATGGGTGCAGAACAGTTGGTACATTTTAAAAAAAAATATGCATGGTGTCAGACTTTAGGTGACATTTTCATTATCTATAGGGTCTTTGGGTTACCGTTATGCGGAAATGGGGGTCTTAAAAGCCTTACATACGCGTTACCTCCAAAGTCCAAGATGGTTGTGCCCCCCCCCCCCCCCCCCGCCAGAATTAAAAAAAAACAGGCGCTGACAAAACATTAATCAATTATAAAGAAAAACAAAGGATGGTCGAAAATAGTTTCACCATGAGGAAGTCCTACCTCCTAATCCATTTTGTGTGGAACCGGCGCCCAGCCAGCCCCGGTCGGGAATGACCTTAGATCGGATTACCAAAAATGAAAGATTGCCTTACTCACGTTGGAAGCCTCAGTAATTTTTCCTACGAGTCATGCGATTGCTGTGGGAGTGTGGTTCAACCACTACTAACGCCTTGGTTTCGCCTCGATATACCTGCTTGATTTCACACAGCAAACCACCTCTTTGTTAATAATCACGGCAATACCAGATAACTTCGCGTTATTGTGTTATATAATCATTTTTAGTGCCAAAATGCAGCGTACCACGACTCCATCCGCGCATGCTACGGGGCAAGCATGCGCGAATAAGATCATAGACTGCAGACTGCACCTGAACCCGGCATGAGTGACCTCAACATACCCTACTTTCTTAATATCGTGGCATTTATTTTTCCATGCCACAAGACCGACCACTGGACCACATCTCCGTGGTCCACACATGAGTAAAAGCTAGTAAAAAGTGTTCGTACAGCAAGCTGTTAGTGTAATATAATATAAGAATTGTGGCATTTTTGTTTAAAAGCATGAAACTCTAAACAGGAGGTAAATTGCAATATTCAGTTAAATACCCTGGCCCTAAAATATCGGAATGCACTTAGGGACAGCATCAAGAGCTCAAAAACCACTAGTGCTTTTAAACTTAACCTAAACTGAATTTGATTACTACTATTCAACTACTATTATATTTGTTATAAACCTTCATCCATCCTTTTAATTTCTAGTTGTTCACTCGTTAATTGCAATAACCATTCGCATCCTTGCATTCATCATTTCTTGTTTGCCTCACTATGATCAATATTTTCTTTTGCCCCTAATCTTGTTTAAAATAATGTCAAATGTCCTCGTCTTTTTTTCTTGTCCTGTTTTTGTTGTGTCTTGTCTTGTCCTGTTTTATTGTGTCTTGGTTATTGTCTAATCTTGTCCCGCCTGTCTAGTAATCCAATATTAATGGTAACGCTGTATATGAAAGGTGGGGCCATGCTCAAAGTCCATCCGACTTATTATGCCCTCTCCTGCATTTTCATTTAATGTCTTTACTAATTCAGTTAAAAAACCACCATTTATCTCTTTATATTCTGTTATTTATTTTATCAATATGTAATGTCTTGACTGAATGAAGATGCTATAAAACTATTTAATTGGGATGCAATATGTACAACAATTTTAATATATGGTACATATTGTACCTCCTCCATTATGGCCGACAAGGTCAATTAATTTACCCATTTTTTTCACTCATTTTTGACAAGAAGTCGCCATGTATTACTACATTTATTCGGTCAGTCATCAAGCAAAAAAAAAAAAGCTTGTAATTTCTGTTAGAGGGTATATTATGAACACTTAAGGTTTCACAGCATTCAAAATGGCATATCCATAAATCTTTCAAGATGGCAGCCAAACTGGCTCCACAATACAATTTTCAATTAGATTCAAACACCAATGGTAAGAAACGTGTATTTTATTTATAGAGTTGCACCTAAAGTCCATTAAACCTCAGTTTTTTAATTATTATACACACACACACACACACATACACATCACCACACAAAAGCAAAGAAATGAAGACAAGAAAAAAAAGGGGGTAGAAGAGGTGATATGGAAGAGAGACAAATTTGATAGCCGTTACTCCGATTTTGGTGCAACTGATAATTAGTCAAGGTCTGTTGCGCATCAGCATTGAAGACCAAAGTACGGCAATATCATCAGGCAATATCATCAATCGAGATCTTAGGTTTGGTATCACTCCCATGGTCGTAGTTAGAAACATCTCCCCAGAGGTAGTCCACTAAGGTGATGAAAGGAAATGAGCCAAAAACATCACCGTGTAGTACATCTGTTGTTTTATCGAATTAATTAGAAATGGTATACCAGCAAATAGTTATAACTGAACTGCCAGAGTTGGTATACAGCATTTAGATAGCATTGACCATGATCTCTAAAATGTATAAATGACACAACGATTGAGAACACGAGGCACCTATTGATGGAGCCGAAGGCCTTCTTAAAGTGAACAAAGGTGACAATCAACATGATCAAGGGGAGTAATATTTTTTTAAACCCTCCATGATTCTCCTCAGGATGTGGATCTGCAGCGTAGAGCTGCAGCCTGGCTGAAAACCTTCCTGGTTGTTATGTGGCCGAATTCGGTTCAAAAGCATTCTGTTGTAAACCTTGACAGCTATGGACATCAGAGATCAGCTTCCCCTGTAGTTTGTCATTAGAAATAGGTCACTCTTCTTTGGCAGTGGAATAATAACATTCGTGATCCATTGAAGTGGAGTCCTAGATGTCAGAATCATCCCATGTATTTCACCCATGCAAAGAAGTAGCTAGATATTCACAAGTAATGTGAATTATAGTAAACTATTACTCACTGCTTTTAATTAACATGGCTATAGTAATGAGTCCAATACCTCTAAACAATCAAAAACCGATTGGGAGATGTGCGTGATTTGTCAAGAGGACACAGGCCAGCCATTGCGATGCCCTGACAAGTCAAAGAGGGATTCTAGGTGGTGACTTTAACCTCGGTGATATTGATTGGGAGTCCCGCAGTGTTCGCCCAGGATCAAGTAAGAAAGCTTTCTGTGAGCAACTGCTTGATATAGCGGACCAATTTCATTTAGAGCAAATGGTCACGGAACCGACGCGTGAGGATAGGATTTTAGACCTCTTTCTCACTAACAACCCAACGCTTGTTGCAAGATCTATTATTATTCCCGGTATCAGTGACCACGATGGGATCCCTTTGGTAGATCTTCTTTCTCATCCCAGGCTGCAAGTTACCAAACCTAGAAAGATTTATAGATATGATAAAGCTAACGTAGAGGGCCTGAAAAAAGACCTGTCAGACATGAGTAACAAAATTACCAGCAATTGCACCTCAAGTGCTGAAGAAGATTGGGATACCTTTAAAAATGGGATCTTTAGTAGTATGGATAAGCATATCCCTTTCAAAAGCTTTCAAACATTCCTCTACGAAAAATGCCACTCCATGGATCTCTCACAGGATCAAAAGGTTACTTAGGAAAAAGCAAAGAGCATTTAAGCGTGCAAGGACTACTGGTTCAGAGATTGATAAACAAAAATTTAAAAACATGAGAAAGGCTGTTCAAAAAGAAACAAAGAACTCATACTGGAAATGGGTACGTTCATCTTGCATTGAATCACCCAAACAATTCTGGAATTTTGTTAAAAAACTTAGGAAAGATAGTATTGGTATTCCAGCTCTTAGAAATGGCCATGGTGAATTAATTTCTGATAGCAAGAACAAAGCAGAAATTTTGAATAGCCAGTTTGAATCTGTGTTCACCAACGAAAAACCAATGCCAAACTTTCCCAGCCCTCACAAGTATCGACAAATGCCAGACTTTGTTATCGCCCAAGAGGGGGTGTTAAAATTGTTGCAAGAAATTGATGAAAACAAAGCTTCTGGCCCGGATGGTGTGAGCCAAAAATACTAAGATCCTATGCTACAGAACTGTCACCAGCTCTGACTCATATTTTTAATAAGTCTTTATTGTCCGGTGATCTTCCTGCAGACTGGCTTACAGCCAACATCAGCCCAATATTCAAAAAGGGCGACCGAGCCACTGCAGCTAATTATCGCCCTGTGTCCTTAACTCCTATCAGTTGCAAGATATTTGAACATATAGACATAGTAAAATCATGCATCCCTTTAGTAAATAAAAATTTTGACAGACCGGCAACATGGTTTTAGATCACAGCATTCCTTCGAATCACAACTCATTTTGTAACAACCGATGACTTGCTAAATCCTTGGATAAAAAACGTCCCTGTTGATATGATCATCATGGATTTTAGCACGGATTTCGATGGTTCCTCAACAGATTATTGTACAAGATGAAATGTTGTGGTATCACAGGAAGGACCCACACTGGATATCTAAATTTCTTAACTAAACGGAAAAAACAGAGAGTGGTGTGGTGGGAGATCATCATGGTGCTGGTTAGATCAGTGCGTTCCGCAAGGCACCGTACTCGGCCCATTATTTTCCTGGCATACATAAACGACCTCCAATAACATCTCATCAGATGGTTTCGTATTGCAGATGATTGTGGTATGGTAGGACATCCAACGACAACTCTGATGTTTGTTTACAGGCCGATCTTGATAAATTGTACACTTGGACAGGACATTGGCAAATGAAAATTAAAATCCAAAAGCTATGTCCTTAAAACTCATCATGCCAGGTCGAGAACTACACATCATATAAAATTGGGGTAAAACCCGTTTTACAGAAACTGCCATCACATCCATAAAACATTTAGGGGGGTACACATTAACAATAGTCTTAAATGGGAAGACACATTAAATCACATGTGCCAAACCACCCTGCCAAAAAGAGTACTAACCTTATATGCAGGAACCTACACCTATGTACAACTGAGCTTAAAGCAACGGCTTTTAAAACCTTGTCCGCCTCACTAGAATATTCAAGTACAGTGTGGGATCCACATACCAAGGATACCCAAACAGAAATTGGAAATGTTCAGCATCGGGCGGCCAGATTTGCTTGTAGAATCGTGAGAAGAAGCAGCGGGACTAAAAATGATGGCTGAAAGGAACTGGGATAAGTTATGAAACTCCGTAGACAAGCTGCAAGAGACCTTCTCTATACATATCATTACGGACCAGGGTGCCATTCCTTCGAGAAAGCTTGCCACACCAGCATCAGTCCTACTCGGCACACCAATAATAAATATACCTGAAGACCAAGGCAAAGAAGGACGTTACAAAGCCTCCTTTTTTCCAAAGACAATATACGAATGGAATAGGGACTACCAGACTCGCTTATCAACATCCATACCACCGAAGTATTCAAAGAAGAAGTAACCAACTACTGAGAACAACAAATCGCAGCTAAGAAAGCTTTCAGCGCACACACCCCTCTGAGTTGGTTCGAAGGAAGTGTTGCAGAGTACACAGTCAAAGATTCAGCGGAATGTATTTTGCAGTATTCTTTTCCAAGTTCAGGGAGATCAATGGCATATAAATTAAACTACCTGTATAGAATAGATTGAATGCACTGATAGCTCACATCGGTGTTCTCTCCCTGTTCTCTTCCGCGTGTCAATTACAGTTGTTTAACATGAACCACCAAGAATAGAGTAGATGGTCTTTATGGTGGTACTATCATAGATGGAAGCTCCCTAGCAAATGGACAAAAATCACCAGAACGGAATTATTTAGCGAGACAGGCCCCCACACAATCTAACCCAGGATGATATAAATAATTCATCGTTACATAGAGGGCCCCATATAAATGGGCAAAAGGTGTGTTGTGTAGAAAAACTGTAAGTTAGGACTCTAGATCATTGTGAAGCCCTGGACAAAACTTTGGGGAATTATTCAGCTCAAAGATTGTTATACATTAATTTTTCCACTTCCTGATCACGGTGTCAATTGTCAGCGTTTTGAAAACATTAGATCGGACGGCACGAACCATTTGGCTGACTCTGCGATGATGATGGTGATGATGAGAGCCAAAATGTATTGGTCTGAGTGGGTCGTAATTGCGATAGATAGTTAGTGTTCATATGTGAGGTAGGCTTTCTCTTATCCCAAAAATAAAGCAGAGCGATCGTCCCGTTGGGTCCTTCCTCACGTGATGACATCATTGACGAGACGGTTAATGTGCGCAAAAGAAGACGTTAAAATATCCCAATCTATACGGAAGGTGAACGTCCCATAATGTTTCCATATGCGCAGTGGATAATGTGCAGTCGAGTCATAAGGGCTTTATCATGCTCACACTGACAGGACTCTTTACAGGGTAGTCACTGGTGGAGGACAGGCATGGGAGAACCCGTGGTAGCACAATTCATTTTGGTAAGTATAGCATGTCGCGCTAAAAAACATTGAAGTTGTTGGAAGAACAAAACTCTAAAAAACATTCCCTTTTCCCATCAGCCGATATGGAGAGATCGGTGTCGCTATCAATCAGTTTGTCGCGACTTCCATGTAATATCAATGGTTTCTCCCCCAAAGGGACGATGTGAATAAGGATTCTATATCGAAGGTAGGGATATACCAGCATTCAAGGCTTTGAGGGTCAAAGAGATATGGAAGTTGCAAAGTCTCGCAAATCTTACAGGTTTCTATTTTTGGGCCAACGGTTGACAGTAGTATTAGGTAAATGCTAATGCTAAGCGGTAAGCAAATAGCGTAAACCAATAAGACGTTAGGGGGCCCTTCACTCTGTATCTGGGAGGTCCATAGAACTTGGAGTTGATTATTAGAGAGCGTCCAGCTTCAATGAGTCTGACTATGCCAGCCTGTCATTGCCGCGAAGTCTCTAAAAAAGACTCTAATATCGCGGTCAGTTACTGGAGTAAAAAATCGCGTTTATTTATACCCCCCCCCCACATATCCGCACCCCACCCCGGTTTTTGGCAGTGTAACTCGTACATCTGAGGAGCTGCTTTCGTCCCATCTGAGTATGCACCTTTGAGAATACGGCCAGCAGCCCTTTGTCGAAGAAGAATCTGATAGAGTCGTCCCTTTTTAGGCCCTTTAGAGCCTTTGCAGATCAAACGAAAGGTTAGCTAGACGGTCCTTAGCATTCTTCAAAATTGAAGTCACAGCATTTCAAGTTTCTTTGGGAGTTTTTCCCAGATATTTTCAGATTAAGATTCGCTAGCAGTCATATTGATGTTTGGACACTATAGAGGAACAGCCTAAGTCTGGTTTGGCCTCACACAGTTTTCATCAGTAGGGAGTTAGGTCTCCCGTTAAGTATCCAAGGTTCGATTTCTTTCCTTCTTCAAAGAAGTTAAACTTGCCAATCTCTAGCCTTGGCTTTGACTGACATATTAAATGTGAATGCACTGATGAATACACCGAAAGCTGTACATGCTACAAAGCTGCTGTACCCTTCAAATGTGTACCTGCCCCTGTGAAAATTGACCTACCTGTAAGTGAAGCTAATGCTGAACGCTTTGATAACTTATCCTTATTATTGCTGTTCACTAATTTTAGGTATAGTATTTCCATCTAAAGAGGTAGATCTTGAGGTGGTTGACTTGCCCCCACATGCCTACCTAAACGAATTGTACAAGGTTATGGTAAAGTATACTTGTTTGAAATCTTGACTGTCACTATGAGCAATTTAATTATACCATTTTTTGTTATATGACATTATTTTATATTTTAAAATTCACACCCATGTACAAAAAGTGTGGTTGACCTTTGGTGGCCATGTTAGAAAAGGAACAATATTTATGTATTTTAAAAGTTTCACATATATGGTACTAACGTTGAGCTACTGTGAAGCTTAATAGCAGACACTTATCATTAACTCAAAAGTATAGTATTGCAGTACTAACTTCAGGTATGAGTATTTCCATGATATCTAAATACAATGTACTAGATTGACTTGGGTGAACCTTTGACCCATAATACAACCTACACGCTAGTCACTATGCCGCAATGTGAGATCATTTTGCTTAAATATGACTCTACTAAAATTTGACCCCGGTAGAAAGTACTTGACCTTTGGCGGCCATATTTGAACAGGGACAATATGTACCGTATCTTTAAACATATACATAACATTGTATAAACAATGTGCAAGTTCATACTTTTACCAACAAAGTGCACGATTGTTGAGCTAACAGCTGTGCTAAGTAACTTGATGACAGATGCATTGAATTCGACTTCCCGCGCCATTAGGAATACAAAAAAAAACAGTCCCTTCGAAGAAATAAAAAAAAAAATACCCTATTAATGCAGAGATTAAATAATGATTGATAAAAAAAATTAATATCTGTAATTAGTCACCAAAAGATTCGAAATATTTGCAATTTTCAAGAATACGCTTTTTGAAGGAGATAAGTCTGTTAGAATTCTCTAAGAATTGTTGCACACGAATAAAAACAGTGCCAACGATGAATCTCCATGCAATTAAGGGCTGTAGGTAAAGTCTGTCGGTAGTAATGGCTAAAATGTTGTCCTTATTAGGCAGGGGGAATTGTTTCTTGTTTCGTTGGAGCGCGATTCAGATGGCCACTGTGGCAAATATTCTTATTTGTGAAAAATGTTTTTCTTGAAAACTGGATAATAAACACAAATTTTCCGTTGCTCACAATATTCAAGCATACATCATCCTGTTCATTGGGAGGGGTGTGTCTACGTATACCATAAATAAATGAATTTCTCAATTTTTGTCCACTGATCATACTGGGTGCAAAAATGCTTGAACTGATTTCGAACTTTTTGAATAAATAAACCTGCAAAAATACACCTGTTTGTAATTTAGGCACTGGGACACTTGGTTTGAATAAATACAGGTACTAGTGTATTCAAGATGCCTTAGATGTAAAAATGGAATGACATCAGTTAAATTATGGAATGACAGTAAAGGAATGAATAATATAAAATCGTCACTTTCAAAAATCAAAAACAAGATTAGGTTGCTTTCAGTCTTAGCAGAATTAAGCTTGTAGGGGGGTTAGGACCCGGTGGGCACTCCCTAAAATGAGTGGGCGGGATGTGCGGCACTATTGACCCCCTTTTTTAAAACCTGCTGTCCACTGAAAGAACCCTCCCTTTTTAACCTGTCACTGAAAAGACCCCCTTTTTTCACTCTCAGTTTGATCTCCCATTTTAATCAAGGTCACTGAATGACCCCCTTATGTCTATTTCATGCTCTCACAGAAGCACCTCTTGTTCACTGCTGGAACTTCAGCATATGGTGCCCTCCCTGAATGCCCCCTTTTTCACAAAATTTTAGAGGTTTCAGTGATTGACCCCCAGTTTTGCGTCCTCCTCACCAAATGACCCCTCTTTTTCCCTTAAGTGCAACGAGAGATTTCAAATAACATTTGCTAAAAAAATGTGAAAATTCTGATTTTTGCCACTGATGTAAAGTTTTCATCAAAAATATACCCCATCTGGAAAGGATTAAGCCTGCAGAATGTTTTTGTACAAAAATGGTGAAATTTTTCCTAATTTGTATAGGAGCAAATACGAAATTCAGCCTATGTTTTATATGAATATAGCAAGTCAAAAATCCCTTTTTTCTCTTTTTTTAAGACATTCCTGTAAGCCAAATACAAGGTAGAAATCTATTGAGTGTCTATATCTATATGAACTTACTATGTGACACCATACTGGGTTCCTCACAATCTATCGTGTCAAGGGTGCATAAGGGTTTGCACTTCGTTAGTGCATAACGGGGGGGGGGGTTCCTAGGGACCCCTAATATCACCCTTTCCTAAAGGATTGTTAAGATGAAATCCACACATGTTAGAAGGCTTCAACGACATCAACAGTAAAGAAATAAAAACTGAAGAAATTTTGTTCAGTAAGAAAATTAGGGGCACAACATTGATTTTAATTTGTTGCGAAAAATACACTAATTTTTTTGCTTTTCACGGCATTGCTTCGCCTAGACTTAAGCTGATTGCTTTAATTTGAGGAATTGCTATAATTTTACCACATAGGCACAACATAAATGTCTCCTCCATTTTATTTTTTAGGTTACTTGTATAATTTACGCATAGGTTCCTACAGTAAACGCTACATTATTTATATAAGAATATTATGGCTCGCAATGTCTACTATACTTTGCAAGATTTTTTAAAATTATTTACTTTGTTCTGTCACTAGGTGTTAATGCAATTATGAAAATCAGAATCACATAACTCTAATAAAGATTTTTTTCATTTTTGTCATGGGCACTTAAGTTTAGTGCCTAAAGGGGGGGGGCTCCTATGACCCAACCTATTAACGCCAAAACGACACGATGGTATTTGAATTTTTTTACACCAATGCAACGCAACTAAAGTTAAACAAATACAAAATATAAACCAAATATATTGCAGCGTTAAAATCGCCGGCGAAAAAAAATTGGTACCTAGGAACCCACCCCCCCTATGCAGTTAAATTTGAAGTCCTCACGGAATCCCCTACTTTGACGTCTATAATCCGCACATCCCCTTCACTTTCATATCTGGGGGGGGGAGGATTCCTATCTTGTACAGAAATGCAAAAATCTTATTTTGATGATTAGTAAATCACTGATATATGATAGTGCCTTTAAAAGTAAGAGCGGAGATTATGGATAGATTTTGGCACAATACAAAATTCGCATACAAGTAGTATTAATTTTATCCAGACAATATATAATCACCGACGTCGCATGCATTAAAAAGAGTATTTCTTCGCTAGTGGTGTGTTTTTCATAACCATGCGTCGCCCCCGCAACAGCATTTTCATATCGTCGTGGGTTCTGTCGACAGTCGAATCAGCATAAATGCTAATTCTGAGAAAACGGGCGTTTGAAAGTTTGAGTTATACGGCGCAAACTATGCGCCAGGTCGCTATCGCCGCACCACTTTTTGAGAAGCAAAAAAAAAAAAAGAGATAGAGATAGATTGAAAGAGTGAGAGATAGGAGAAAGATAGGAGAAAGGAGAAGAGAAGCAAAAGGATAGGGAGGAAGAGAAGGGATAGAGTGTAGAGATAGCGAGAGCAAGAGAGGAAGAGAGATCATGTTACAGGTGGAATTGAATTAAGTTTCGATGGTCTTAAATAAGTAAGGGGGGGGGGTATTCAAAATTAGTAAATCAATGGCGGATCCATGGGAGCCGTCGTCCCTCCCTCACTCGCCAAAAAAAAATCATGCGAACAATAACTTTTTAAAAATTTCGCGCTACGCGCGTTAAGGGAACAAGAGATTTTTCACATATAACAGGTGTCCCCCAAAAATAAAATTCTTATTTTGCACTTATTTAAAGCTTTCTATCACAATATCCCCATGTGAATGGCTAACCTCAGAATCATTTTCTTAGGCACAAATTGTGAAATTTCGAATTGACTAGCTTTTACAGCCTATGTTTTTGCATTGAAATTAAGCAAATCAAAATCGCCTTTGTTTTCACTTTCACGGCATTTCTGTAGCCAAATCCAATTAAGTAAGACTATATGTGTGGTCTAATCTATATGAATCAGTTCTACATTTAACACAATATATGGGTGCCCAAAATCTTTTGTTTCCCCTATAAGGAGTTATAGAACCGATTTCAGTGCAGGCCCTCTGCTTGGTTTGGGAAAGAGTTCCATATGTACCCCCTTTAAAATCCTACATGAAACAAATAATTTTTATTTATGGCCTTACACTAACAAACACCCTAACCCTGAGGCCAAAAATAAAAAAGAGTTTGTTACATGTAGAACTTCAAAGGGGGGTACATATGGAACTCTTGCCTTGGTGGGTTTCCTGTAGGATTTTAAAAGCATAATGATTCCTTTGGTGAACTAACGCAGGGTACCAATTTGGTGGCCGTCTCTCCCATTGACAAAATAGCGGTGTTTTTGCATAAAATCTGTCATACAAACTTAAATATCTTACGTACAACTTAGTTCTCGCAGAGAAAAGTATTTCAAAATATGTTCTTTCTACCAAACATTTAAAATCGCGAAAATATAGTACTTCAAATCCGGAATTACACGGTTAGAATTCGCCTCTTTCTACAGTAAAATAATGAAAATCGTGTAAAAATTACTGTTTTTTGACATAAAACCTATCATAAAAATTTAAATATTTTACGTACATCTTAGTTCTCGGAGAGAAAAGTATTTCGATATGTGCTCTCTCTACCAAGCATTTAAAATCTCCTAAATTTAGTCATCAAAATCCGGAATTTTACACGTATAAAATCTGTTAAAAATTCGCTTTGCTTTAACTAAAATAATGCAAAACATGTACAAATCAATGAAATCACTATGAAATGTTAATGCAGCTGCAAAATTTTGAAAATAATTAGACGCTTTGGGAACCTAAAGGCTCTTAAAAGGAGAAAAGGTTTCCGTATGACATTAAAATAGAATTCACCTTGCTATAAACTAAAATACTGAAAATCCTGTAAAACCGCTCGAAATCACTGACATTTTAATACAACTGTAAATTGTTAACAAAAATAAAGATGTGGGTACCCTAAATGGTCTAAAACGAGCAGAAGGTTTCAATAATGCTCTTTCTATTAAACATTGAAAATGTCTTAAATCCAGTCGCTGAAGCTCGCATTTATACATATGGCATCTTTCAAAATTCACCTTATTTCTTTTTCTACAATACTAAAAATATGTATAGCAAACGGACACTACAAAACTGGTAGTGATAAATTTATGTATTGAAGAGACAACTGATTTGTCCACCCAAAGATGTAGTATATATTTTTATCGATTTCCTGAGAAAATGGTGTTATTTGAAGTACGCGTTCGAAAGTTATGGTCATTTTTGTATTTTCTACAGATTTTTTACTCTGCTCATATAATCTTGTGCAAAATTCGTTAGGACAATAAGTTTCCTGACCCTGTTTTTACTACCTATGAGAGGTGTATTTTATTCGCACATGTTTTCTTTGAGGTTAACATTTATTTACCTTTTTGTTACCTCCCCTCCCGCCCCACCAAGCAATGTTGAGGAAAACATACAGCACCACCACTCACAGGTACCAATATCAGCTAACATTGATATAGGGGAGCGTGGAAAGGGTCATTATGACCAAGTGTCCCAAATTGCAAAAATTTCGCACAAGATTATATGAACGGAGTGACAAAGAAAACATATAAAAATGAAATATCTTACGGACAATTTACTTTCCGTAGAGAAAAGTATTTCAAGGTATGCTCTTTCTATTAAACATTGAAAATGTCTTAAATTCAGTCCCAGAGACTCGCGTTTTTACATATAAAATCGGTTAGAATTCGTTTTATATAACGCTCTTCCATTGAAAAAAAAATCGCAGTTTTGGCAGACAACCTGTCCTAAAAATGAAATACGTACGATTAATTTATTTTCCGTAGAAAAAAAGGATTTCAAGGATTGCTCTTTCTATTAAACATTGAAAATGTCTTAAATCCAGTCGCTGAAGCTCGCATTTATACATATGGCATCTTTCAAAATTCACCTTATTTCTTTTTCTATAATATTAAAAATCTCCTAAAATCGCTGAAAATCAATAATATTTTAATACAGCCGTAAATTATTGAAAATAGAGATGTTGGTAGCCATGGGTCTAAAGGGTTCAAAACGGAGAAAAGAAATTCATATGAGGGTACATATGGAACTCTATACAAGCATTATATAGGGGACAACTTGCATATTTAAAATTGTCAAATTTGCATGAGAAAATGTGTTGTGGAAAGCGAACATTGCAAAGGATTCGAGCCTCCCGCACTCACACCTCGTGTCGCTTGATATAGGAACTCTCCACGAACACGTTACATATGATGTAACGTGATTAATATAAAAAGAAATCAACTATATTTTACTTTTTACTTTGAACATACCAATTATAACGTGAACCACTTACAAATTTCAAATTTGCATGCGAAAATGCGTTTTGGACGGTGAACATTGCAAGGTTTTCGCGCTTCGCGCGGGTGGGGGGGGGCACCACTACAACACCCCCGCGTTGCTTGATATACAAACTCTCCATGAACATTTACGCGAGAGCCCATCTAGAAAACACAATTTTCCCGGGCCCTTAGGGACTCGCCATTAGACTTCATTTATTTTAATTCACCCACCATACGAGCAAAAAAAAAAATCCCCACTTTCCAGTAAAACAAAATTTACCCACACCTTAAAAGAGGGTTAAAAAACTTGCTCCGTGTTACTTTTATTGGAAAATGCATGTACTCTATAACCCATAAATTTTAAAAATTATTCCGCGCTACGAGCGGTTTTTAAAAGTAATTACAGACCAAATTTAAATGTAGGATTCTCCAGATTTGAGAAATGACGACAATTTGTCATTGAACGTTGCGACCAATCTTGTACTACCTTTACGCATGCATAAAACGACCTGTGCACCAACTTTGACGTGCTTCATTCAAAAATTAGCCTTACACCAGTTTAGGTTATCCTTTTCCATCTTCTCTGCCTTTTCACACCGTTACTCAAAGTAGGCCTATATTACTATTTTTATAATTAAATTGCAATTTTAAATTGGGTTTATCAACTATAAAGTAGAAAATATGCCTTGAAAACTAAATACTCCTAATTTTGCCCGCACCCACACTGCGGCCATTACATCAGGCAAAAACTATAACAATTTGATTTTGCTTTGCAAAACGGTTGGTCATGCATTATAAAATAATTATTGTTACCATCAAATTTGCATGAGAAAATGTGTTTTGAAGAGTGAATATTGCAAGGGTTCCGCACTTTGCCCGCACTCTCCCCGGCAGCTCGATACTATCCATTGAAGGATGATGAAGCAGGGGCCTTATTACATGTTGCCTAAGATACATAAGCCTAATTGTCCAGGCCGACCCATTGTTGCTTCACATAGTTGTCCAACGGTCTTCATTGCCCAATTCATTCATTCTTCAACCGATTGTAAAATCTCTTCCATCCTATGTTCAAGACTCTTCACATGCTCTTCGGATTCTTGATCATCAACGGTTTCACGAACAACCTGTTTTGTTTACTATGGATGTGTGTTCGTTGTACACCTCAATCCCATATACCAAAGGTTTGGAAGCTATGCAATTTTATCTTGATCAACGTGTAGATCAAACTATTTCTACTACAACTATACTTCGCTTGGCTGAGCTGGTGCTCACGCTTAACAGTTTTAGTTTTGATGGTCAACACTTCCTCCAGGTTAAAGGTGTGGCCATGGGATCAACGATGGGCCAGGATTTGCATGCATTTATGTTGGATACTTTGAGGAGAGACTTTTTCAATCGTATGATGGCCGCGTACCAATTCTATACAAGCGCTACATTGACGATATTATTGGAGTTATGACTGGACCGCGTGAAGATCTTGAATCTTAAACAGAATTTTATTATGGGAAATACACCAATTTTTGGCAAAAAAATAAAGATTTGATGACGTCACGCATTGATGGTGGTTTATTATTTTGGGGCTTCGGGGACCCATTCAGTAAAATGACGTACGGATCCTACATTGGAAACACCGATTATCGTCATCGTACGTCGGTTTTTTGAATCAGTAGGGAACAGGTAAATTTTGTACTGTTTAGACATATAAACCGTGTCTTTTGGAAAAATAATAGCACTCTTGGCAGAGTCCATATGTACAGCCTTGCTTTAACTGTCGATTTATCTATGGTCGCCCCCGAAGAGCAAACTGATCCCTGATACCTGACACGTGACTGGTACCTCCACGTGACACCAACTATCTCGCGTACCGTTATAACTACAATACGGCAAGCAGCAAGCAATCTGTATCTCCGTTGTCACAGCGTATCGATCAGAGGTGAGACTATACTGTAGTAAGACTAGTGTTTCAATGCATTTGACGGCGTAGTAAAGACCCCCTCACTCAATACATATATAGATATATATATAAATATATATATGGTTATCTATATTATATATTATATATATATATTATCTAATATCTCTATTACGCAAGGCAGATTTTTACCATGACATCAGTGACGAATATTCCAGGAACAAACTATAGCTCTGCTTGAATGCGCACTCAAGGTAATGCAGGGCCTATTTAGTTATAAATAGAACGATGTGTCAGACCTGGTTTTTTTCCAATGTATTGAAACACCCCAGCTCACGCAATCTTCATTTGGCAATCATGGCTTCCGAACCGAAGGGAGGGAATCATCAACGTACGAAGTTTTTATTTTTAAAAGTACACGACTGAAATTAGTAGTTTTTAATTATTAAAATGCATTTTCCATCATGATAAGCGGTAAGACATAAAGGGCGGCAGACATTTTTTTTTTTGGGGGGGGGACTCGTTATTTCTGCCGCTAGCGCTATAAGCAACTTGCACAGGCATG
The DNA here is from genome assembly GCA_023653785.1 of Ophioderma brevispina. Lineage (NCBI taxonomy): Eukaryota > Metazoa > Echinodermata > Ophiuroidea > Amphilepidida > Ophiodermatidae > Ophioderma > Ophioderma brevispina. The sequence goes on from JAMKCH010017404.1 coordinate 28,575, forward strand.
TAATGCTCGTTCAGTAATAGAGCAATGGAATTCCAGTGTGGATAGCATTACATAGTGTGTTTGGTGTTCCTTTTGGCGTGCAGCCTTCAAATCCATAATTTTACCGGGAACTAGGGGGGCCTACTAACCGTTCATTAACTTATGACGGATTCATATACAAGTGCCGGATACGGGTAATCGCATAGATCCTTTAAAGCTCCATAACGAATGTCATTGTGCGTTAGACTCGTTTTTGTAACTCATACTATACCATAACACTTAATTTTATGCGGCTGTATTCCTCACAACATAGCTTACCTAGTCCCGACTGTCGAGAAGCCCCCTCACCACCCCCATATCAGTGGCGTCCAGCCTTTTTTCAGAGGGGGGCAAAGGGTGCAACAGGTATTTTCAGGGGGGGCAAACCATATATTAAAATATGTTATATAGTTATGGCCTATGTAATTCACTAATTTTCAGGGGGTTCCAGGGGGTGCAAGATTCCCCACAGGGGGGTCTTGCCCCCGCCCCCCCCCCTCTGGTTACGTACGCCCACTACCAATAATGACGTCCCCTAACGAGACACTGGACGTCATCATAACTCGACAGTATGATTCACAGAACTCGAAGAATTTTGTATGTTACGTCACTCGACCACTTCAAAGGTACATTTCTTGATTCTGGCACCACATTATAACAAAATCATGGTGTCGTGGAGGGTATACGTTGGTTATCGTAACCAAAAAAAATTTAACAGCCTTTTTAAAGAATACGCGCGTTATACGCGAATACGGAAAAATAGTCCACTGAAAATAGTATTAGGCCTATATAACGCAGTAACTTGTGGCAAAAACACCTCTAACGCTTCACTTTATTTAGTTATTTTTTTATTTTTTTTTTTTTGTAATTGTGTTTTGTTTCTTTTTACACTACGTAGGCCTACGTCACTGTACAAATTACGCAGATTAAGAGCAGATCGCATTTGCACATAAGATTGGTGGGCCCTTAGGCCAACGGTTCCGATGACATAAAAATCTCACTTATTTGAGGTATTAGGGGAACCGAGGCTGTCGGCCGCGAAATGAAATCGATTTTGAGTTTTAATGTTCCCAACCCGCCCCATCGCTTTTTGGAGACGAGAAATACCGCGTCAAAATTCAAGATTGCCAAAATAATTATTATTTGCAAAATATCGCCTCTTTTACCAGTTTTAGCATATTGGAAACGCTATTTGTGTCTGTAAACATATTTTTGATAACTTTGAAGTCACCAGACCTTTTTTTTTCTGCGGCCCTACCTTTCATGAACATTTCTTCGGCGCATTTTTATTTCATTTTGCAACCATTTAAGGTCAAATATGAATCTGATGAATAATTGAAAAAGGAAAAAGTCACCTCATCAACCGGGGGAAAAGTAAACGATAGTGACCTTTCATGGGCCTACCCTATAGCCCTTGAGCTAGCACACATTTGTATCACATATCAAGTACAAAAGGTTTTTGAGTGGATTAAATAGTTGCCAACTGACGAAACCCCCGAAACTTAATTCTTAAGTGCCGCAATTGTGCCTTAAGGATAAGGGGGCCAAAGACAAAGTTGTACGGGGTCAAATTTGTAAATGATCCAATCATTGGAAAAGAACACCATGTTATGTGTCTACCCATAAGGATTCAGAAAAGGTATAGTTGTAATATACAAGCCTAAAGTTTCAAGAGTTAAGGCTAAAAACGCAAAATGTAATAAGGGTCATTTCAGTTGTACGACAGGGGTCAATTTTAAAGTTGCTCCGATTTGGATAAAAATGGTGCAAATATGGTGGAGTTCTAGGATTAAAATAAGGAAATTTTGACTGTCTTAATTCTTAGTTTTCCGATGTAGGGGCACAGAAGTCAACTCCATTGCATGCAATGGGGCTTGATCTTGTACCCCTACTTTCTAAGCAAGCATTTGAGACACTCAAAATCTATTCCTTAATTTTATCCTAGAGCTCCACGCAAAATTTTTGCACCATTTTTTATCCAAATCGGACATTTTAAATTTGACCCCTGTAACGAAATGACCCTTGTTTATTGATTTGTGAATGTTTTTAGCCTATAACTCTGAACTTTAAGGGTGTACATATTACAAACTATACCTTTTCTGAATCCTAATGGTTAGACACATAACATGGTGTGCTTTTCACATTATTGATCAATTTTACAAATTTGACCCCTGTACAAACTTTTGTTTTGGCCCCCATCCCTTCAGGCACCATTTGCGTCACTTAAGAATCACGTTTCAGGTTTTCTGTCAGTCCTGTCAACTATTTAATCCTCAACCTTTGTGTCTTGAGATGGTTACAAATGTGTGCTAGCTCCTGGGTTACTATATACAGTGTTACTCGTTAACTTTGACAAGTGCAACGCGCAGCGTACAAATCATATTTATTTGCTCAGGCATTCCGTCCAACAACCCTGCGTTTATGCACACGCCACAACTTATATTGCGTAATGGCTACTTCGCTCAAGTTATATATAAGCAAACATTGCGCAGACCCCCGGGCAGGCGGGTTCCCATAGGCCTTTATAAATGAATCTAGTGCTCCGCAATATTCCCTTCTCAACACGAGGTAGAGTATTCTCTAGTAATCTTAGCTAATCTTGTGAAGCCTTTATGGTAAAGAGAGGCCCTAAATTATTCCGGGAGAGACACTTCCCAGAGAACACCTATATTGGCACCAACCAATGGTTCCCCATCGTAGCTTGGCATCGGCCACGTGGCTAATGTATATTGGGGCCACTATGTTTTCCATTGGCCATGTGATATCGGCTTCATATCGGCATCCTTTTAATGGTCTAATCTTGGCGCATCATATTGGCACTCGACCAACAGCCAATCATATAGAGCCAATTATGGATAACGTTGGCCCAATAATGTGGGCTTAAGGCCACTTGTTTGCTTCAAATAGCAGGGTGAGAAAGCAATAAAAACATGAAAATACGCTAAAACTCTCAAGGACGATTGTTTTGATCAGAACACAATATTTCAAAAATATTATAATTATGTGACATTTGTTTATGTTTGTTGCCGCCCCCTTGTTAGAGAGAAAGTCTGAAAAACTGGCAGGCATAAGCCCCTATACTTGCATGGTGAATTTTTTTTTTTGCTTTACCTTTTGTTTCAAATTCAAATAACACCAACTTGCTATTAAGCATGCTTGCTATTGCTACCACCTGCATATTGTGACCGGGTTTTAGATCAGGAAATGTTCTGTAAGTAATTTATGACCAGATTTTTATATGTGGTTTGTCCATGAAACTACTGTAATTTGTTCCTCCAGAAAACAACAGGGGCGTCCTGAATGTCACATGTGACATCACAGTTCACATCTCTATAGCACATGTAAATTACCAATTTTCAATAAAAAATAAACTATTTTACTAGCTCAACTTATTTAATTAATTTATTTAAATATAGCAGGTTTGAAAATATATTTATTTTGCCAATAAAATATTGATATATTCCCAATATTGGTTCAATATCTATTACCAAGAATTGGCCCTATTGTGCCAACTTTGGCCCGGGCCCAATATTGGTCCAATTTTGGGCTTTGACAATAATATTGGAACCCCCCCCGGGATGGTTTACCTGTAGCAATACTGGTCGCGATATTGATATCTATTGGGCCTATATTGGCCCAATATCTCCATGTTATCCGTGTTATCAATTAAATCATGTTTCACGTAACCATGGTACAACCATGCATGCAACAGTGAAAGGTCGTGGTTCATTCATACATATCATTTAAATTTTGTCTAAATTTATGAAAAAGGGTCTTCACCGATTTGGGTGATTTTTGCAATTTAAAATACAAAGGGGTCTTTGGGTGAAATTGTTCAACTTGTAATCTTTTGGGTGACAGCGGGTAACATTTTCAACAACAAAAAAGGGCAATTTATTGCTAGCTTTTAAAAATTAGCTTAATGTTTAATTTTGGGATTTTCCTGATTTACAAAATAAACCAAATTCATGGTATAGATACATATCGAGAAGAATTATTAATAAAAGACAACTTCGGAATTTGTTCATTTTATGAATCGGAATGACACTAAATCAAGTCTGTACAAAGCCTTTGAGAATATGAGACATCAAAAATTTCAATAGCTCAAAACCTTTCTGAAAAAAGCAGCTATTCTCCTGTTTGTACACTTTAATTGCGTGTTCTGAATGTTAACACTTTCATATTGAACACTTAAATTGCATGTTCTCACTTTCAGATTCATCACTTTAATTACATGTTCTTGATGTTAACACTTTCATATTGAACACTTAAATTGCGGGTTCTGGTTGTTAACACTTTCATATTCATCACTTTAATTGCGTGTTCTGATTGTTAACACTTTCAGATTATTTACTTTAATTACGTGTTCTGAATGTTAACACTTTCACATTGAACACTTAAATTACATTTTCTGATTGTTAACACTTTCAGATTCATCACTTTAATTACATGTTCGGAATGTTAACACTTTCATATTGAACACTTAAATTGCATGTTCTGATTGTTAACACTTTCATATTCATCACTTTAATAATTTACATGTTCAGATTGTTAACACTTTCATATTGAACACTAAATTACATGTTCTGATTGTTAACACTTTCATATTCATCACTTTAATAATTCACATGATCTGAATGATATTGCGCGTTGAACACTTAAATTACATGTTCTGTTTGTTAACACTTTAAAAAAAATAGAGTGTACGCTAATCCCCGCCCCTAATGATGACGATTTCTACGTGGATTTTGTAAACTGGAACTTCATCTTGTAATGTGAGAAATCTAGCCATAACCAGGTCTTACTTTTGACAAAAATCTAAGTATGAATTAAGCCTCATTATTTGATTTATGCTGTTCTAAGCAGGGAGTTATATGGGCAGTTGTGGAAATTCCACAACGCGTTGCGGTGTCGGCCAATCAGAATGATGAATTTGTGTGACTTTTTTTTTCAAAAACAAGATACCCACAACGTGTTGCGAACCTTCATAACGCGTTGCGACCCTTTCCAAAGCGCTGTTTATACCAAATTTATACCATCTTGTATTTTTCTCAGATCAAATTCACCTTGGACACCACGATCATGACAAAATTATAATTGATGGTATCAGCATATAAAGGGTTATTTAAGTATAGTATAGGTTTTTCCAGTTTAAAACATTTTTCATTATATTTCATATCTCGTTAAGTTGTTTTTCGTCCCAAGTAAACCGAAATGTGCATTTGTTTAAAACAAATTCTTCTTTTATCAATTATATTAAACATAAAATTAACCTTATTTTCATGCAATTTCGTCAAAATCAACTTAATTTCGTTGTATCCATGGGTCATCATCTGAATGTACAAAGCAATTTCGTCTTTGGTTATATAATTTCACTTTTAGCTAAGTATATTTCGTCTCGTGTGCAGTATGTATAGGTCATGACTAAAAGGTAGTCCTGTAGCATTAGCAAAATTTATCTTATTTTTTCTGTCGTTTCCTTTGTTTATATATCAAGCACAAAGAATACAGAACAAGATTAGGAAAATAAAAAAGAATGAAGATATAAAAATAATGATATAAAAAGTAAAGAAAGAAAAATTAGGTGAAAGAAAGTAAAAAAGAGGTGAAAAAAGCAAAATGAGGTGAAAGAAAACGAAAAATGAGATGAAAGAAAAGGAAAAATGAGGTGAAAGAAAACGAAAAATGAGATGAAAGAAAAGGAAAAATGAGGTGAAAGAAAAGGAAAAATGAGGTGAAAGAAAAGGAAAAATGAGGTGAAAGAAAACGAAAAATGAGATGAAAGAAAAGGAAAAATGAGGTGAAAGAAAACGAAAAATGAGATGAAAGAAAGAAAGGTACTGGGTAGATAGGTAGATTTTGATAAATTTTGCTGATGTTATAGGCCTAACTCTCAGTCATGGCCTATACATACACCACACGAGACGCAATACGAAATTGATACATATTATTCACTTTTATATTTACAGTAATTTGCTGCTTTGTAATTTATATCAAATGTTGCTTTCCCCCTTTTGCAGAGGAGAAGAATATCTACCGCACGCGTGACAGAAATAAATCGTTGTAATCTGCATTTGGTCAAGAAGATTGGAGATGGAGGATATTCTTCGGTTTTTCACATGAAATGGAAGAAAGTGGCGGGCTCAGATGACGTTCAAGATGTTGCTGCAAAGAGAATATGCAAGGCTGACAGACACGAGCTCGAGGTTCTATCTGGTCTCCACCATCCAAACATCGTGAAGCTTGTCGGAGTCGTCCCTCAAGAGCTAGATTTTATGCTGATTCTTGAGCTCTGCGAAGGAGGTTCTTTGCGGTCATACCTTGACAAAGATAAGCAGACGAAATTAACGCCTAGCCGTTTTACCACGTGGGCTACAGAAGCAGCCAAGGCTATCGAGTATCTTCAGGAGCAGGAAATCATTCACAAAGATATCACATCTCACAATTATCTAATCGCAAGCAACAATGTCCTCAAGCTGGCAGATTTTGGGTTGTCTAAATACGGCGAGAAGACGCGTGAAATTGCTACAGAGAGGGGCACACCGGCTTACATTGCACCGGAGGTTGCTATGGACCAAACAGTGTCTCCGAAATCCGACATCTTCTCCTATGCAGTCGTGCTGTGGGAAATGCTGACGAAACAAATCCCTTTTGAAGGCAGGTGCTACACGTGGATTGTCAACAATGTCTGTGGCGAGAGCAAACTCCGTCTCCACATTCCAGCCGACTGTCCAGAAGATCTTGCTGACCTGATGAAGAAATGTTGGAAAGAAGATCGCAATGCCAGACCAAGTATTGAGGATATCTTGGGCGTGGTCAGCAAGCCCAGACAAACCCTTGTTTCTGATACTGCGCAGCACAACCTTCACGCAGCAAGTAAGAAATATTTTGATTTTTCCACTTGTTAAATAAAATTACTGGACAAACGTGTACTGGCCAAAATAAAAATGATCAAGAGCGAAACGGATTTAAGAGCATTGCAGATAAAAAAAGTTACAAGCCGAAGTTAGTTTATAGCATTCGCGCTAAAAGTGTCAATGACTTTCTACATTATCATTTATAGATGCAATTACTGAAACAGATCTACCCACACAAGAACAACTCTGTTTCAGAAATTACCAGCTGGAGTTGGCAGAACCAGCCCTGCCAGGACCGAATGGAAACAAGAATGTAATAATTGTAGCACCGACGGGATCAGGAAAGACGATAGTTGCTGTCAAAGTGGTGAAAGAGTTTCTGGAGTCAACAGATGGTCTCCTGGAGGAAGCCGGTTGCAGTTTCTCTGATATAAAGGATAAACCGAAGAAAGTTGTTTTTCTTGTAAATCAGGTACGTCTGTTTCTTATTTAATACATTGTTTTTTTAGGTTGTTTACATCATTACATTTTTTCACCTTCTGGACCATTTATTCTGTTCAGTGACGGCATCAGGATCAGTTTTGGGGGAGGAGGGCAAATGGGGAGGAGAAAGAGGGAAGGGAAAATGTTAGGGGGCACGGTGAAGTGAGACGTTCAGATAAAAATGGTTAAATGCGCGCAAAGCGAAATTGGCAATTTTAATGGCAAAATGGACAAATATGACATTTGTTTGTTCGTTCGTTCGTCCGTTCGTCCGTTCATAGAAACCACTGATAATGGCTTTAGGTGTTAAGATTAGTTGAGCTGTATAAGCTGATACGTGGCCGCGTGTATCCATGATATGGACGCTCCTAACATGGCCCGCTTTGAGGCTAGGGGCGGATTGGGAACAGTCAGTGTTTTCACCCTACTCTTATTCGAAACTGGCTGCGAAGTACATGTACAGTTGTGACTCTCTGTACACGGAACCGACGGCTTAAGGTCCCCTCCGAAAGACATGATGCTTTCATGATTCATTTGGCCAACTCCAAACGAACCACCGAGGAGGGCGATATTTTGATTTTAATCAATACCTGGTATACAGATCAAATCCCGAATTAAGTACCCGAATAAATCCCGGCAAGTGTCCCCACCGGGATTCGAACCCGGGAAATTTGCGCCAAGGCAAGCATCCTAACCACTAGGCCACGCTCTCCACTATTATGAAATTAAATATGATGAAATGCACGCAAAGCTGTAATTTGACCACTATCCATCACTTTTGAAAAAGTGGGACATGGAGGGGGGGGGGGGCAAGAAAAAATTGGTGAGAATGCCCTATGTCCCCCGTCACCGTAGTACCGCGACTGATTCTGTTATGCTTCTGAAATTGTCGTCCGTTTCATTTCTTCATTTTCTTCCATGTCTCATTTTCGTCTTCTCCGCCTTATTAGAAGTCGTCTTTGTAATGAAAAGAAGGCTAATGTTTTGTTTATAATATTATTGCAGATAATGTGATATTGTTATTTTTATGATTCTTGCACTCAGGTTTTGCTCGTTGAACAACAAGCCAAGGTTTTCCGGCGCTTCTTCGAAACCGACACCATTATCGAGCTTAGCGGAGAGACAACTCAACGTCCTCTTAATGGCATCTTAGAAGAAAAGACCATCCTAGTGATGACTGCCCAGGTTTTGGTCAATGCAATAGAGAACAAATCAGTAGAGCTTTCTCAGATAGGATTGCTTATTTGGACGAGTGTCACAGTTGCCAAGTGAGATATCTCAAGTAATGTTATAGAAGATTTTAGCTACATGGGACGATTATGCGGGACCTTACCTGTGTACTGCGCAAGCTTGAAAGCCTGCCCACTTCTCTCGGCTGGCGTAAATACCAGGATGGCCCATTCATTTTGCATTGGCGATTTCACAGTCACCACATGATTTGTGATAATCTTAGATTCCAGTAAAGGGAAGAAATCCTGCCAAGCTTGTAATAGCTAGGTCCTTATCACTGCTTATGAGTCCGAGGTCTTCGAAAAGCCATTGAAAGTTGCAATGCATTTTGAAGTTATGAACATTGGGAAGTTTACAAGGAAGTACACTGTAAATTTTTCAGAACGCCTAAAATGTAACACCTTTTGCACACCTGACACGTGAAATCCCAAATAACCACAGGGTTCATTCTTTTACTGTTACAGAAAAGGACTCCTTACAACAAGATAATGGGGATGTTTAGAGATAAGAAGTTGAAGGGCTCGGTGGAACCCAGACCACAGGTACTTGCATTTCACTGTTTGACAACACCTTACCACATCACACTTAATCGTTTAATTGCAAAACGTATTTCAATTGGACGTGGATTTTGCCGCTAAGACGATGTTGGAACGAGTACGAGGTTCCATTCCGTATTTGTAACGTACGTTATCCAATGATAACGCACTCCTTGACACCATAGAAAGACAGAAACAGAAAGTGATAGAAACGCCACATTCCTGCTATGAAACTCTTTTCATGCAATTTTAATCAAACATCTATAGTAGCTGTCACAAAAGAACGGCCCTCGCTTGACTGCGTATACGCTCGCGATCAGCTAATGAGCGTTATGGGCGGGACCTAGGCCCTATTTACTCTTTACGCGCAACTTGCTCGGAAGTCGAACGCGCAATCAGCCAATCCGATTAACGCGCTGTTGTTATGGCTATGGCATGATTCGAAAAGCCAATCGGACCCGAACTTCCGTGTTTACGCACTATACGCCCCATTTTGAGAAGCGAGGGCCGTTCTTTTGTGACAGCTACTATAGCCATAGGATATTAACCCCGGGGGGGGGGGGAACTTTTATATGAAATGGATATGGGTGTAAGGTTCGCGCTTCCAAACCCAGGGGCATTCGTTACAGAGGACTGAAAAATAGGGTCTTTGTTTGAGAGACAGCCAAATTGTTCCAAAGGAGTTTTCTAAGTAATAAATTTGCAAAATATTCAAAAAAGGGGGTCTTTGGGTGAGACTTTTGCGAACGTCCTTTAGCCTAATCTCATCTCAATTTGCGGTCCTCTTTGTGCCACAATTTGGGACCACGTGCGAATTCTGCACAAGTGAATTTTGTCCCAATGTCTGGTCTGACTTAATGTCTGGCAGTCCATGGGTAGCAAAAGCACAGCGAAGCTTTCAATAATAGCTTGTGAGGTTGCTATTGGTATTTGGTATTTTCGCCTATTTTTTCAGGCGCACCACTGCTCAGCAGTGTAGTTATAACTTTATATTTCACAAATTCACCATTTCACAACATTACATTATCACAACTAATCTACTACCATCACTGTACGCACATTCTATACTACTACTGCCCTGGAACCTAGGGTGAGTGCAGGTAACAGACCCGGGATGATCCCCTACTCTTTTCGACAAGGTCTGCAATTTTTACGTGCTCAGGGATGACTCGTCTCAAAAACACGGGACCACCATTTACATGACTTTCCCGAGCCATGAGGCGCCGGGCACCCACTGCATACACCTTCACATTCACGCAATGGGCGGAGCGAGGCGAAATTCCATAATCACACTATGCAATTAAATTAGCATTTCCGACCTTATAGGAACTATTGAGGATGACCAAGAAGCCCGACTCTCGCGGGGCTAGAACCTGGGCCGCTCGGGATCGTTCTTATACCCTGCAGCGTTCAGGCCAAACCGCTCGGCCACCTCGCCCTCATATTATAGCATCAACTGCCACAAGTACAAAAAGGCGTACACGTTGGTTTCCGAAGCCGGTTGGTCCCGGTGTCATATAACACAGTGTCAGTGTGACTGAGTTGTCCTACCACGATATGTCTTATTGTGTTCTCCATGAGTGCGTATGGATCATTTGTTGCAGCACTGTACCCAATTGCCTAGTTACAAGGTCACGGTTTATTCCGTACAATGTTGCTATGTGTTAGGGACAATCTTCTGGGGGACACTCAGTTTCTTACACCGGTATCTTGCCATGTCGTGTCCCACATATGCCCATAAAGGCCCAGCATAGTCAATGGAACCTGGACCAAGGTTTGCTGGGAAATTTCCATGGTGTAAGGTTAACAGTGGGGCGCTTTCTTTGTTAACCGGCAGCTGTGACATTGTTTTACTTTTTTCGAATAGTGTCTGCCTAGACTAAGCTTCTTCAGAACGACGATGATATGACGATGCTTAGGTTGCAATACTCGGGATCTCACACTATACAACCTCAGTGAACACTCAGCTCATCGTAGTATGAATATGGGCGTAAGATCTTCTTAGATGAGCGTTCTTTGGCCATCCTCTTAACACAAACGCATGCACTTTAGACATGACCAGGTCGCATCAGTCCAAGGACGAATCAACGTTGAATTCTCGAAGACGTAGGGCAGGCATGGCAATCGATTCTCCAAAGAAAATTCCAAACAGCAGTTTGTTATCTGTGCAAATTTCAATATCTCTGAATATACTACTCAAAACTTCACTACTGCGAGTAAATTTTCCGCTAGCGCTGAAAAGCGGGACGCATATGCCACTGGATGCTCAGTTTCATCATCCAGATGATGAGCTAATACTGCCCCACTCCGTATGGACTCGCGTCACAAGATAGGACTAACTTCAACTCCGGTTGTAATGCACTTAAAAAACTTCATCTGACATGGATGCCTATTGCATTGTCGAATGATTCTGTGTATGGACCCAAGACCACTGAACAACTCTTGCTCAGTAACCGGTTCAGTGGTTGCAACAGTGGTAGATAAAAGCGGTTGGAAAACTTTCCATAATAGTTCATACCCTAGAAAAAAAGGACGATTTCAGTTGGTTGTTCCTCGATTCTGGAGCGTCCTCCAGTGTCACTTCTCCAACGTCGGCTGGAAACCCGCTTGCCATTATAAGCGAACGAAGCTCTTATAGATAACGCGTATACACGTATTGAAAGGCATTGAAAATCTATGTCTGAGGTTTAAAAAAAATACCGACCCTCATTTGATCCCCCTTTTTCGTTTCTTACCATTAACCCTCTACGGAGTTATAAATCGACGGGGGATACCAGACAGAGATTCGCCATCTTTTTTAAAATTGTAATTTCAATTTGTAGGTCCGATATTCAACAATAATATTTTATCCTCCATTATGTTGGATATTTTGTTTCTCGCAATTTATTTTTTTGTACTTGTTTCGTCATTAAAACCTATGATAATGTTGTGCTGAATTTTAAAAATTTGATTGTGATAATTAAACAAACAGCGGGTATTTTCAATGACGTAAATAAAATTATTTTGCAAAAATGTGCGGAGTTGAGATGTACCCAAGTGCATTCGAAATTCCATCCAAGCAACAGCTCTCTCGTTTTCGTACAACACAGCAAAATCAAAGGCTAGTAAACAGGGCGTACTTTAATACTGGTGCAACAGACTATTTACAGCCTGCAAAAGGACATGCAAACCACGATTTTCATCCAAGGAGGGGCATGAGGGGAAGCTTAGACTTCGAACCGGCAAAACCTTGGCAAACCTAAACTACATCAGGTCATCTTTGAGCAGTACATGACCGAAATTTAAAGGAATGTCAGAATGGTCTGACTCGAGCCTCGAAATCGCCTAGACTACGGGCATTTGTAGGCTACACAGTTTCACACGCCTGGAGTACCTGACGCAGTACCATCATGAGTAGTGTAGTGTTTTGCAAGGCCCAATAAGAAGTTCGGTCATCTTAGGCCGTTCCTGGTTGTTACTATGCCCCGTGAAACGGGGCAAGTATTCTGCTTATGCGTTTATTATATCATGCGGTGCAGCGGCATTGATATTATGGCCTTCTCTCGATTTCTTGACACAGTCGAGGAACTCGACTGTGTTTTGTTTCTGTACGGTTTCCTTTCTTCTCTTCTTCTTCTTCTTTCTTTCTGTCAACATGCTAATATCTCCGACATGGAACATCCCATAATACCAAATTGTCAAAAGGACAAGTACATACACAGAAACTTTGACATGACCCGATTGGTGTCAAGGTCACGATAGGGTCACAGGGGTCACAACGTTAACCATGCAAAAAAATCGAGAATTAGCTCAAAATCTCAAATAATGCTGTCATATGGTAGGACTTGATCAACACTAGAAAAAAGTCAGTTATGACTTTTGTCATATGACACATGATTTGAGAGGTCAGAGGTCAAAAAAAAAAAAATACACACAATTACGTTACACTTCAAATCACTACTCCTTTTACAAATACATAGTATGATACGTAACTCATGTAAGTGGTGCAGCTTGACATCCACCACAAAAGTACTTAATGGCAAAATTTGATCAAAGGTCATATGCGGCACTAAGGTCAATGACCTGTACGGTGTAAATTTAAAAACAGGGTCAAATAGAAAATCTTTTTATCCCATCCTGTAGTACATGATGAGATGTCAATAAAAGTCAATATGAAACCCATCACATGACCCATGGTTTAGGTCAAAGGTCAAAAATACATTCAAATTACCATATACACTTCAAATCAGACTCCTTTACAGATACCTAGTATGCTCACGCCCCTGACTCATGTTATGTGGTGCAGCTTGGACTACCCACAAAAGTTACTAATGAAATTTTGATCAAAGGTCATCTGGGGTCACTAAGGTCAAACTCTTTACTGTGTGTAAAATTTAAACAAGGTCAAAAAGAAAATCTTTGATACCTCCTGTAGTACTTGAGAGAGGTCAGTAAAAGTCAATCATGACCACATAACATGACCCATGGTTTAGGGGTTCAAAGGTCAAAATACTTCAAATTTACGTACACTTCAAATCACTACTCATTTTACAGATTAATTAGTATGATCACGTGACTCATGTATGTGGTGCAGCTTGACGTCCCCCACAAAAGTTACTTA
>JAMKCH010017405.1:0-68791 GCA_023653785.1 Ophioderma brevispina
TTGGTGCACAAGGTTCCCGGTTCGAGCCCTGGCGGGGGCCACTTTTGCTGGGATTAATTGGGTACAATTCTGGATTTGATTTGTAAGAACTATTGATTGTATAAAACTAGAATTCCGCTCGCCCCGTGGTTCATTTGGACTTCGAGGGGACGTTTTAAAGCCGCCGGTCCTCAGATACATGGACAATCACGCCTATATATGTAATCGCAGCCGTTTTCAATAAGCAGTACATGGGAAATGTAATTAGGTGAACTCACGGCCTATTTGCCCTCTTAATTATCATCAAAACGTCATCGACAACGCGCCTGTACTTTTTCGGCTTCTATAATAGTAAGACTAACAATTTGGCACCATTTTTAAAACAAACCGTGAATCTACATTTTACCCTCGTGTGGACCTTAACCCGTTTTTTTTGCCTTGTAACTCTGTACTATAACCCTCATAATACATCCAGAACACATTTTAAAAAATGACAGCCACTGATTTTGGAATCTCTCATACAATTTTGATTTAGAAAAACTTGGGTGCAAGATTGTGTATGAAATTTTCACTAACATACAGTTCCACCTTTCTATAAGAGTAGGGTGACAACCCCTGGCTGTCCCCAATTCGTCCTGGATCCATGGGCACCCTCATTGGAAAGCAGTGTGTAACCCTGAATGATCTAGCCAGGCTAAATAAGATCAAAAATTGTATCAAGTAAGATTCATGAATATTAGCTAAAATAATTTCTTAATTTTTCCATTTCGTTTACTAATCGGATTGCATCGTTTGAATCGTATATGTGGATGTTCCCTTAATAGAGTTTTCGCGATTTTTCAAATGCTATTTTCTCGAAAACAAAAATTAGTATTTTGTTTAACATCCTCACTATGTACTACAACCGACGATTATGTAACTTGTTCTCGAAATGTGACATCCCCCGACGGGTACAGTCTCGAGTACAATTTATAGTACACTTCGAGTACATTTCCAGTAATTTCAGTACTTTTGTGACAAATTATTATGCTAAACATTTTGCTAAACAAATAGAGCGATTGGAAATCTAGTATATTTCGAGCACTTTAGATCAGTGTATTCGAAATTTACTCGGAGAGGGTTCCCAATCAACACGAAGAAGGTTAGTTACTTTTTTTAGTACTATACTCGAAAATATTATACTCAAATGTGCTAGCAGTACTAAAGGCTTTGAAAGTGGGGTCCATTTTCACATAGTAGTGCTCGGCTGTTCTGTAGCCCAACGATGATCCCGTCCCATTTTAATTATAAAAGGAAAGTTGCATATTAAAATAAAGGGTAAAGTGTCCCTTTCGACTAACAATGCCTGGTATTTTTTTCATCCTTCATCTTGACTCCCAACTTCAAGGTCAGAGGTCACTGCACTTTTCCCCAATGTTTTAACCGTTTTTAGAGGATAATAAGAAAGAAATTTGGGACCAATCTGTGAACTAATGTAGTTGGATTTGATAATTAACAGACCAATATGAACATTAATCAATATGCTAATATATGCATATTTGCACTATGTACTAGTGCCGTGTGGTTAAATGGCTTTTAATGCCGACCATTTTGAAATTCAAGCGGTGGCCACAAACAATTATCTAATGTTGTTATTAATGTCTTTACTTGATCCTTTGACCTCTAAGATCTCAGATACAGTATTAGGAGAATATTTGCCTTATGAACTTTGACCTTTTGATTTCTAAGATCAAGAGGTCATAAGAAAAAATGCCGGCCATGTAACATTTGAATCCTTAAGCCTTACCTTTACGATGGTATATACTTCCTTTTTCTAATAAAATGGGAAGATCCATGCCCCTGGACTATAGGAGCTTTGATTTCAAAGGTCAAATTGGCGCATAGTTTTTTCCACCGACGATCTGTTGGAGGTTAAAGGCATTGAGGTCCTTCAGGCTCATTCGTTTTGAGCGTCTTCAATCACTACCATTGCTTAATTCGATTTGATTTATCTTCTTGTATATGCAGGAGAACGAAGACCGTAAGCCTAAGACAAGCAAACTACAAGAATTAATAGACGCAGTCGAGCAAGAGAGCGGAAGCCCTGATCAAGGTGGCGATGATAAGTGAGTAGCAAATTCAGAACTGAAACACCACTCACAGGTCAATAGCACTGAAGTGTAATTTTTTTAACGAGCTCATTTACATGATCAGAGAAAGAAATAATCGATTCATCGAAGTGTTTACATATGCCTGTAATATCCGCATACTTCAATGGATTTAAACCAAACTTGAGTCATAGGTGCAACATGGGTCCCTCATTTGATGAGGTCAAAGGGCACATATCAAGGTCAAAGGTCATGTGTGTTCAAGTTTGTAAGATAGGCTGAAAATATAAAATTGACCTCAATTGAAAAGTAGAAGTTCAATTGGAACCAAACTTGGTTTATGGAGATTATGCAAACCCTCATTTGTTTATGAGGTCAGAGGTCATATACCAAGGTCAAAGGTCATACGAGGCCTATTATTCACAAACCCCGAGGACCGCGATGTATTTCACGAAATCAATAAGGTCTATAAATATCGTGAACCTTCCAAAGTTTTGAAATATGAAAAAAGGGGGTCTGTGTGGGCCAGCCACAGAGAGTAGATACATGTCTTAATGACTCTTTTTTGAAGTGGTGTTAGCGTCAGCCCAAGCCATATCACCATATGTCCGATAATATAAGACTATTGTATAGGCCTAGGGTAAGAAGTGAGTTTTGTGGAAGATATGGTCGAACTTTACGAATAACTCCATTGTATTTGGAGATGATTTTTGAAATGTGTTTAGTATAGAATTCCATGACAGATTATGGTCAATAAGGATACCAAGGAATTTAGCAGTTAGCACTTGTTGTATAGAGGTGTTGCTAATGTTTATGTCAACTTTGATATCTGGTTTAGCTTGGTTTATTCCTTTGTTTATTTTTAAAAATCATATTAGCATTCAGTGATACTTTATTTAATTTGAACCAGTTAAAGTCCATGAGGTGCCATAATCAGATTTCGGTTCGTTGTACCGAATTGGTGATTAATTTTCCCATATATCACCTTCAAGGGGTGTCCCCTGACTAGGATAAGGTATGTTTCCGCCCCGAAAAGCTGCTCGTTAGCTTTTCCTGCCCATTTTAAAAATGGCCGCCATTGTTTTATGTAAAACGCCATTACAATTCCATTACAGAGAGAAATTATATCCACGACTACAGAAATCAAGTTTCTAACTTCCTGAAGAGGGCTTAAATATCTAGGCCTCAAAGATGGCCACCGCAAGGAGGCATAACATGGCAAATTGTTGAAACAAGAACCTGGGTGATATGGGAGCTTCAAAAAGAATTTATGGCATTTATATTTTACGCACAGGCTTGTTTTTCAAGATGGCGGTGATTATATTCACACTAGGGTACGTAAATCAGGACAAAAAGCAGCCCTACCCATCTTTTTGACGTTATTAAACAACACTTTCTAATTATGACCTTAAATCATTTCCAAGATGAAAAAAAATATTAAAGGGGGTATTGACTTGTCCAAGAGAGTGCTGTTACTATAGCTGGTTACTATTTGGGTCATATAACGTAGTTTAAACTGACTCTATAATAGTGCATAGGAAGACAACAGTACATATCAACCTTATACAGTAAAATCATAAAAAAATAGGTGTGGACGGTATTTTAAGAACTACTCGGTGACGTCATATTTGTTTCCCAGTAAAAATAAAAAAATATGTATATAAAGAAGTGAAAAAGTTGTCTATATGTAGAAGGAAAATTTAAATATGGTGACATAACTTTCTTTCAAGCACATCAAGTGCTATCTTTGTTTCTGACTTGTCTTACCATATTGGATTTCTTAGTTAAGTGGTTAATGAATCATACTTGAATTGGTCACAATGGGTGACTGAACAGGCAAAAAAAATACAACTTTTGAGTAATTAACAGATGAGTTTTTAGTGTTTTGGTGGCCATTTTTGCGTTTCTTCGAAAATGCTCATGGTTTCTCGTCTGGCACTCATTCGGCAAGAAAAACTGGTCTAGAAACCGTTGAAAAATTATATGGTCCGCCAACAATCGTATCAAATTCTCACCTAAAACTCAACTTCCGCCGCCCATGATTAATCCAGAATGTTGATGCAAATATTGAGAGAGTGTAGCAGACGACAGGTATCACTGATCAATCTCACAAAGAAAACCATATTGGCAGTCCGTGCATTAACAAAGGAAGTGTGGTAGTCCGGTACAAAAGTGGATACATACGGACCAATCCAGGTATATATATATATATATATATTATATATCTATATAATCGTAGTATAGTATATATATATATATTACAATGTGCGGCGTGATGGAATGGTCATTGGCTTAAGGGTCATTGATTCACTTCATTTGTGGATTGCTTTAGCTTGTGACCTTGCACTGATCAGAACACAAAGTTCGAAACTGTATTGTCTGCAGATTGAGTATATGATTATATATATATATATTATATATATATATATATATATAATATATAGTTATATATGCAAGGGACCGGGTTCGATTCCCGGGAGTGATATTTTGAGGCTTTCTTCTTCTCTGATCTTTCTTTCTTTCCAATTGACTAGTCTTCTTTATAGGTATATATTTAAATAACTTAATCGGTTGTGCATTACCCTTTAGCCCCTATGACTCTCTCTCTCTCTCTCTATATATATATAGCAGGTCACACATGATCTGTAGCCTAGAATTTAAACAAAACTCACGATGACGTAAGATCTATGGGTCTATAGAGGCTGTTCAATGAAACTTGACGAAAATGTAAAATGTTCTTGTTGTTTCAAACTTCTCAAAATTTAATCGCTATGTTATTTTTGTTAGTGCTTTCTTCATTAGAATATGATATCACGAGGATGATGAAGTTTCGTGGATGTGGTTGTTTCGTTCATTTGCCCAACTCCATGGAAAGCCCGCCTGGAAGGTTAGATAATTACTCACATTGATGGATTGTCCGTCTTACCGACCACTTCTGCAATTATGACGAAGTCCTAGGACTGTTCGATAATTTGGGCTTGTTATCCCTAGACCTATGGAGGGAACTTCAAAACCAAAGACCTTTAAAGGACCACCCCAAAAGGATTCTTTGATTGTCGCCAAAGAGATTTCAAAGCGGAAGTGTTTACCCTCAATTTTTTTTGCTGTGACAAACACCCTCACAAAACGATTATTCTTCATGATATCATCTAACTCTTCTTCTTAAACTTTGATTTTGTATTTTACAGATGTGCTGCTCCAGAACAACAGCCTCACAATTCAGAGGAAGGAATTAACAGTTTGGAGCCAACTCCTTTGCAAAATCCGGCCGCTAAATAGTTCGTTCAGATATAAAAAATTTTTCAAGAACTACCTAACTATGGACGTCTTTAATCCATCTAAGATATCCAATAGTACAGTTTTAATGATATATATATATATGTTTGTTTTGTTCAGTGTCTTCCCTGGAACAAATTAGAAGATGAGAGTGGTCTAGTGTTGAACGAGATAGCTGGGGTAAATATAAATAGGGAAAATTATACTGATAATTTATCATAACCAATATAAACACAGCTTTTTGTACGTATACATTAAATAAGCCTAATATTATAAAAATTCCTCCCAAACAGCGTGTTTGCCGGCGAACTTGAGAGTGGGCAAGGAACTGGGCAGATAGTGGTGCCGTCAGCACTATGAAACCACAGTCTATTGCGTTACACTGCATGCGAGTGAGTTCACTGTTGACCCCATTTTTGTATTAAAGGATCATAAACAGGGACATTATCAGATATAATGTGTCTTTTTCAGTGTGGTGAGCCCGTTATTCGCTTGCAAGGCGAGCCCCCGAAAGAGAATACGGGCTCACACTTATATCTGATAATCTGATAATGTTATCTGATAATGTTATATCTGATAATGTTCTACTTTTATTCTGTATATTATAATTATAGATGTAATATTCCCCATAACAGCATATCTGATAATGTTCTACTTCTTATTCTTTAATGACATACACGTCGAGCAAAAAGAAAGCTAAAAACCTTAAAAATATGCTAAATAATGCGTTTTCCGTACATTTCACGATACTTAGTCTATGATTTAATTCACACTTTTTTAAATATAAATTAAAACAACTTTATACCCGCGTTTGCTGCATTTGGTCGTTGTAAAAGTTAACGATAGGCGTCGAGCTCTTTGTGAAAGATAATAGGGATTTCAACGGTTCCCAACTCAATTGACAGAATGACTTGAGCCCGCGCGGCCAAGTGTTGTGCAATTGGGCCAGGCACTTTACCACTTGCTCGTCGACCCAAGAGATATTCGAGTAGCTGTTAGGGGGGATATTACACTATATAGGGATTTGCGCTTGGCCGGTGCCGACCTAGGTGAAGCGAAATGATTGTGACGAGTCCTGATGGCAAGCGTACTAATAATAGACAACAGCGTTGTGATCTTATAAAGCGGTGATTATTATTAGTACTACAGAGTTTATCTTTTGAAATACAGTCCGCTTGCGACACAAATATAACATAACTATACTGCGGCATTCAGCTTGACAAACTTTATGTTCGTCTCGTGACTAATTTAAATTGCAAATTTATATATTTAGCATATGCAAATTCATCGCCATGTGGTGTCCTTACTAGTAATATTATAAATTCATCAAGCATAGTGACAGTAATCATGGCTATGGAATTGAACTTGACCCGTAAACTACCATTTCTCTACGGACCTAAAGATTTATGTTTGAAATACAGTCAGGCTTCTACTTTTGGTTTGTCTCATTTTATCTGTTTTGATTGAAATCAGAGTTATGATCATGGCATGGTCTGTCCATAATGCGATTATAATTTAAATATAACTACCTCCTAAAACAATGGCAGACGGTAGTTCTTACACAGATTCCTATAGTGTTTCTAGACTGAGCGTTGTATTTCGTTCGTTTACAGTTCGAGCCCAGACCTTATGTTTAAAGTCGTTGCCACGACCTTTTTTTTGATTATGGGGTCGCGACCACATTATCAAAAATAAGGGTTTATATAATGCAGAGACTTTTAGTCTATTATATAATGTTTTTGAGTCCTAAAATTGCGATTATTCAATTTTCCACCCTTCATCATTATTTCGTAACTTTCCTCAAACATATGGACGTCATAGGCGTCATAATGGGATGTGGTACTTATTTGATACAATGGGAACGAAGAAACTCTAAGCGGGCGGGGGGGGTGGTGGGAGGGTACCCTGTGGTACAAATGTACAGGAATCGATGGTTCATTAACGAAAATCACAGTGGGGTGACCCCCCCCATCGGGAGTTTTGTTACAAAAAATGGTCAGGTAGACGAGGGTTTATAGAATATGGGACATGTCCTTCGATGCTGTTGTTTTGTTGTTTCTCCCATAGGGGGCTAAGGGAAAAACCAAAGTGTAAATTCATAATAATTATTAAATGTTTTTGTGTTTTTTAATTTATGAAATTATACATTTTCTGAAAAGGAATAAAATGTCACCTTCAATTTAATTTCACCAATATCAGTGACAAATGGAGGCCCATAGACTTCAAGCCAAACAATGGAGTTAAGATATTCAATCAGCGCACGTATGCGGTGTAGAAAAAACATTCGGATTCACTTTCATTGGGCGTGCAGGACCATTGTTTATTGTCGCGGAGCTGATAGATTACAGCTGTTTAAGATACCGCATCTCAATTTGAATGGTACTTTTCAGGACAAATACTTATCGAATTACAAATAATAACTTGGATTCTTCTTAGGGCGTGTTCATTAGCTTTGACCATAGTTGTCTCATTTATTAGAAAAGAAGGAAAAGCCGAACCAAACATTGAGAGAATGTTGCAAGCTTTGACATAAAACTTTGTGCAGAACCGAAATCCATAACTTATTGCATAACTTCATTTCTATCAATTTACCGTGCGGTTTCAGAAGAAAACTTAGTGTCAAGACCTATATTATAAATAAACTGGTTAGTTATGGTGAGAGAGGACGGGGATTTGTCAGCAACCGAATGTGGGGTGGTAACACCTGGCTATAACAATGGCCCCGCCTCCGGGCCCTTGTAATCTCTTTAGTCATGGTTTATTGGGAAGTCTAAATATCCATGGTCTCTGATGATATTGGGAAAAAGAAATGAGGTGACTTTGTAGTTCCTTTCAAGAAAATGTGCAGTTTTATGTGCGGGAACAGACACGTTATGTGAATGGTAATATTATGGATTTACATGGTTTTCCCTTAGCCATTCCGATTGGGGACATCAAAATTTTTTAATCCAGTTCTGTTATTCGGCCCACGCGTCCCTACCACAACCATAGTCTAGGTAATACGTGCGCGGTGGCTATCGTAGGTTTAATTCTTTACTTGTATTGTCATCTTGTACTGATAACCAACATGACTATAACAAATAGCTAATGCGGTCCGGAAAGTGTGTGTTGTGGCACAGACTGCGAAAGATGTTATCTAAATAGTACTGCGCGAGAGATTAAAGTTATGAGTCCGTCATAGCGAATGTATGCAAAAGAAAACTAAATCTCAAATATCTCCGGAAAACGAAGGGGTTACTATGGAGATTTTTGATCAGGAGGGTCCGTTATAGTTGTGTTGGAATATGTCTCGTAATGGGTTGAACCCTATAGAAACATAGCGAGAAAATTGAACGTTTTTGTCGGGTTACTGCGGTGCTCGCAAAGACGGGAAAAGTGCAACACGCAATCGCTACAGGCCGCATCCCTTTTCACACAATTCCCTTTTTCGGTTTATTATTCCAGTCTGAGAATATTCAACGTGGTTTCATTTACGCCAACTTTTTTTTTTCATTTAGAAACCGGATCTACGGGTACTGGCCGGACCGCCGTAATACATAGCATACCACGGAGGGGGAACACCCAGCACACCATCGGAGGACACTAAGTCGTCTACGTGCATATGCATGTATTAATCACGTCCCGGAATCACGTGCGCGGTGGCGAGCTATAGGTGACATGTTTCTGACAAATATTAACTAAAAATGCACCAATTACCTATTTAGACATGTATGATGTAGATGAACTTTGATAGGGTTCGATGGCATTGAATTGCTTACAATGCGGTGGCTTTGGCGTGATTTGATGCACGTGGGTGCTATGTTTAGGCTTTGTTTGCCCGAAGAACGTTTACTTGCATGGAAGCCAGTGATTTGGCAAATCTTCTCCAGGCCGTTCATTTGCATGACCGGGGCCGGGGCCGTTCGGGGATGTTCGTTAACTCTTCAACATGACTGTTTCGATGGAAATACAATCGCACAAATTCCCAGACTCTTTATTTTGGATACCATTATTATTATTATATGTTCTATACGTTCGTTTGCATTCTGTTGTTTTTTCGGAATCGCAGCTGATTTCGTAGTTGACTGACGTTTTTGAAAGGGGCAAACATGGGAAAATCACATATTGTTGCGCGTAGTGACATTTTTGTGTGTAAATAGATTGTTTCACTTTGTTTACAGGGGTGGTACAATCGGGTGAAGTCCTTTTGATCTAAAAACGATCGCACACAAAATATTTTAGGAATAACAATGTTAAAACTGTTTAAGAATGACAATAAAATAAGCTCAATGCGCGTTTTGCTATGAAAGACGGGTCTGATAAGGCATGGTTTGTACCATATTTTTTTCGTCGTGTTCGGCGACCGTTCACGACTCAAAATATGGTACGACCCATGCATTATCAGGCCGTCTTTCATAGCAAAACACGCATTGAGTGTATTTTATTCTCTAAGTGTGTAATTAGTCAACTTACGTGGAAAATAAAATACTCAAAATATATTTTAAAAATACATTTAATCATGTGTAATAATAATTTTCATTCTAAAATTTCACTACGGAATGAAACCCAAAAAGGCTTCTTCACACGACGGCTGAATGTTTGACGTGAGCGGGTTTTGACGCCAGTGTGGGCTGTTTGATGCGAGAGTTGCGCATATGATAAACAGGTACATCCCAGGCTATAACTAGAATACTTTCCTGCGACATAAGCACTTGTGTTTTTATGTTTCATTAACCATAATTCTTTTAAATAAGCTTTCGGGTCACCCTGAATTTTAACAAAATGGCGGCCAAAATACCAATTCTAATTAAAAATCAGTTAAAATGTATAATTCAAAATGGCCGCTACAAACACTCAAAACATTATAGATTACCTGAAGTTTATTCTTAAAACAATAACAGCACATTTTTGAAAAGCGCCCCTAATTTCCAAAACTTTGTGATTTTTGCACAGTTGTGTTGGTAATTGTATAGTATACAAATATTGAATGCCTAGTGCGTGGAATAGTAAATATATATCACAATGTCAAATTTTGAATTTTCTATTTCACGAGGCGAAGCCGAGTGAAATGGAACATTCCAAATTTGACAGAGTGATATATTTTACTATTCCACAAACATAGGCATTCAATATTTGTTTTATATAACGATACAAAACAAATACGTTTTCTGCCGTTGAATATACTTACTATTCAATGGCTCAATCGTTATATAATAAACTATACCTGCTAATGGTAATGCTCAAAAGTGCGTATTTTTCATAAGAGAAGCGATTTTATAATTAGAATCAGGAGCCCCCATTGCAATTTAATGGCGGAACTGGAAACGCCAAATTTCTGTCCAATGTGAAAATAGTGCCAACTCACCAAAATGACCTCTAACTTGAAATTCCTCAACCAACGGAACAACTAATGGATGAGCGTAGATACGTACATGGCGCTAATCTCGGCTATTTCAACTGGAAGGTACCATTCCAGCAGCCGTGTGAATTATTAGCAGGGGAAAAAAATCTCCGATATTATTATCCTAATACCAAAGTCCTTCTTTGGCAGTACATACACATTTCGAGCTTTAACCATTCACAGGTATAGTGTCAATCATATATCGTATGCAACTGATGCAATGTTGACTTATTGTTGAGCTTCTAACGAAAACGTATGCGGCTATCATTGTTTTCAAAATGCGGCTAAAGAATTCAAGATGGCTACTTTTACTTTAATATCATTTTAACTGTGTTTGTGGGTGAATATTCGTTGTTCAAATGGTGTTTATTACATTGTTTTTTAATAATTACTATATGCTACCGATTCTTCAAAAACAGCTGGAAATTAGAATTGGTTAGCACTTTCATGTAAATACACATTTTAGTTTCAGTTTTAGTCAATTGTATGTTGACCTGCCATTCATATTTCTTATTGGCCGCCATTTTGGGCATCAAATGATAGTCCATAGGTGTTCTGGTAGTAGTTAACAATAATTTAATCATGCCTTATTACGATTACGCTTCATTAATCGTGCTTTCATTAATATTACGAATTCTTAAAATATGGTCATCATTATTTTTTTTTTGGTCAGTCCAGCGAGCAGCCTCGCTGCTCCCTGAACTTCTTTCCTGCAAATTTTGCTTTGTGAAAAGAAAAAAAACTTACCTCAACCTGTTTGTTTCGTATTTTACGTTGTCCTTTTTTTATAACTACAAGGAGTCTTCTGGACCGTTTTGGAATCGTAGTTTGTTCTAAATCGTCGGTTCTTGATAAGTTTTGTGTTTCGGGACAGTTACTACCTATATAATATGGACACCATCATGTGTACATCCGTGAAGACGAACCCCATCCATGGCCACATCCACCTGGTATGTCTCTGCTTGTAACTTGTATTCTTTGTTCCCTCACAATGCCAACTGTTGATGGAAGTTTATCCTCCCCGATTTAACAAGGGATCTTGAATACACAATATGAATGAATGCTGCTTGGTCCGCTGCATTTCGAACTATCAGCAGACCGTGTAACCCCGGCAGATGCATCTGAATAACAATTTTAACTCAATCATGTGTGCCCTTCTATCTGACAATAGTGAGTTCTTGGCAGAAGAAAATCAACAGTATGCAAATACGCAACATGATCGTCCGCACTAAAACGCGCAAGGTACTTTTGCGGAAAAGGCATTTGTAAGAATGTTTTACCAAGAGTAAAAAAAAATTAAACAGGCAATAAAACGCCAACTTCCTGAAAAAGCTCATACAAAACCAATCTTTAAAACGCAGTAGATATCAGGAAAATTTCTATCGCAAATACTTTGGCATTCGGCCAATAAATGCGCTAATGGTAAACTTGACAAAAGATCTTGGGTCCAATTTTCGCTCGAAACTGCTAATAGAAATACTTTTCCTAATAAATACAGTTCAGCCAACCCTGTTGTTTTAGACAATTTGACTTGGGTTTTCCGTATTTTACCTGTTGACGACAATTCATCAGAAAATTTTGTTTGGATCCGATTCGCCCAAGGGATATCCGGAAACTTTTGATTCCAAAAAACCTACTTCAGCTCCTGGTCCTGATGGATTATGTATGGAATGCTACGGAAGCTACCTGCTACACATCATATTTTGGCAACTCTTTTTTCTAATTGATTTTCACAGGAAGCCACCGAAAAGTTGGTCTCAAAGTACCGTTATACTTATTCATAAGGCCGGGACACGGACAAACCTGAAAACTCTAGAATGATTTCGCTGACATCTTGCGTCGGAAAGTTGTTTCACCAATCCTTTCCGATCGTATATCCGATTCTGATCAGCAATAACTTACTAGACTCTCACACTCAAAAGGCGTTCTTAAAGGGCATCAAGGATGCATTGAGCACACCCTGTTTATGGGGGACTTAATAAACCATGCTAAGCATAATAAGAAAACTCTTCATATACATACTTTGATTTGCGATGCATTCGGTTCGTGGAACATAATTTTATTCACTACACCTTCAGAGAAACTAAAATCCCCGATTCCGTTTGTAATTAGAATTATTAACATTTGTATTCTCAACTTGAAGGTAATTCAGGGGCCCGACTTGGAGAAGTGACCCGTTTAAGTTTTCCAAGGAGACCCTTATCATCCCTTATCTTTTTGCTTGTGTTTATCCCATCATCAGGTTTTTGAATCATGAGAGTCTGCACGGTTACAACATGGAAGGGGAGCGATATATTACTCTACCTTTCGCAGACGATTTTTGTCTAATCACTCCTGACAAGCAAGACATCACAGTAATGACTGAAAATACATCAAATCACAAAATCCGTGAACCTTACTTTAAAACCCTTCCAAATGCAAATCTATGTCGATCAGTAGTGGGTAAACCGAGTGTTTGCATTTAGGATAGGCGATAATGTTTTTAAACCACTAAAGAAGCCCAACGAACAAAAAACATTCTCGGCAAACAATATACCCCTGGTCATAAAACTAAGGATATTTTCGAAATTTATTCAAAACAATGTTATGAGCATATAAATAACATCATGAGATGAGTTAAACTCCGGGTTTTAATATTCAATTCATCCCTGCTTTACGGTATTGTTTTCTGTGCATGAACTCTCTGACACGCAATTGACATCTCTTGACCCAAATCCACACCATGAAATCAAATAGGGCTTCACCAGCCCAATTTTTAATATACCCGCCCCCTATGGGGATGTCATTCTCACGTTCTCTGACATATATTTAGAGGCTCCTACATTGTCACATGCCAGATGTCTGGTCAAGGGTGGTGACATGGTTCTCCATGCTCTTCAATGCAAAGTCACTCGTGAGTCTGCTTGGAAGAAAAAAATAAATCTGTTGGTAGCCAACGCTGGAACACCTTTACAGACTGCCTGTGCTAAGTTACTGACGAGAATACCAAGTGGAAAGGGTTCAAGGATAGTATTTAAGAAAGAACTCAAACATGATAAACAAAATCATTGAGTGATAATATTCAACCTCTAGTGGTTCAGGCACTGCTTTAAATCCTGCTTGAATCCGAAACCAGGACTTACCGAAGTCAATTATTTACATTGGCCCCAGGGGGCTTGAGCTTTGCAGTGGAGCATGTATTGATTTTTTGCCACATTTACAAACCAATCACGTACCTGGGGAGAGAGCTAATGCGAAATGCAAACTCTTTCAACAACACAGACCTCCTCCCTGTTCCTTAACAGACGGTAGCCGTAGCCTTTGCAACAAGGTAGATACACATGGAGGCACAATAGTATTTTTTTGCACATCGTTAATGTTTTGTCGAAATCCATTAAGGATAATTTCACAATTTTGCTGATCTCCCCGGTACACGGTCACAGGAGGAACCCTTCCACCAAATTCTTATCCGCACTGCTCAGAACCTGATCTAATAATTATTATCAACAAAATCCATCCATATTGTAGAATTGACTGTTCCTTTCGAAACAAATATCAAACAGCCAATGGCGTAATTTCTCAAATAATCAAACCTTCAATCACATAATTCAAGAAGGTTTTAAATGCAATTTAAATTGTATTGAAGTCGGTTCAGGGGCTTTGGTCACAACTGAGATGTGGAGATGTTGCGCACGCCTTAATTTACTGGTGTCCAATTTTCCAGAAATTACAAAATCGCTCTCATTTCAGCAGCTCTACCATTGGACTGCAGCGTAATGACCTCAGTGGACTGCTTCTGTTTTGTAAAAAATGTTGCTCTTACCCATTCCACTAAATTCTATGTTACTAGCCTCGCCTCTAGCCTGGCTTTCTATACTGTTTTTTATCATTACTATTTATTATTGGTTGTTTTTTACTGGTATATGCTGCTTTGAGTTTTTTCTTGTTTTTGTTATTTTTCCTCCTGCCTGCATGCTGGCTGCTAGTTCAGGCCTGCACGTGTCCTGGGGTGTACCTGTTGTCCAAAAAAGGGTTTAACAACTTTTTATGCCTGCAAATTTCTCAAAATTGGGTGGACATATCATAAGTTTTTGAAGATATTTATTAACTACATATCTTGGTTCGAACCTGGTGAAAACGGCGTTGAAAACAAGCTCAAATAACAATGGCGACCGTGTAGAGAAAACTGGTCAAAACCCACTTTACACACACACGTACTCCTATGGGCAATCGTGATGGTCCATAATCAATACCATTGCTGTGAACTTGTGCGCTACTCACGTACAACTTCTGATCACCCTTGAGTTTGTGTGGAATGTTTAACCGTTTAAAATGATGAAAGAATATCTTAACCCTGAAATTGACTTGAAATGTCCATTTACATCATAATTAAGTTGATTTCAATTGAAGAGAATTTAAAAATTTCTTTAAAAATGTTTTTTCTTGTCAATACTGATCAAGACTCTGCTTGTAAATTTTCAATGTTTGGCATGGTTTGGGACAAGATCCTAAAGAAGAAATATTGCAGCCGTTTTAGTTTTAATTTATAAGAGAAACTCGAAAAATTTGAGATCCTTAATTCTTACCGTTGTTGTTATTAATAAATACCAGTCCCATGACTGGGTGCGTTGTTCTATGTGGGTATCAATCATGGATATAATTCGTGACCGCCAACACAGTGCCATAGACTTAACGTGTTGTGCAAATGGTTTTTTGACCTTTTTTCTCTAGATGGCGGCCATTTGACATTTCAGCTTGTTTTTCAACGCGTTTTCACCAGGT
Organism: Ophioderma brevispina; assembly: GCA_023653785.1. Classification (NCBI taxonomy): domain Eukaryota; kingdom Metazoa; phylum Echinodermata; class Ophiuroidea; order Amphilepidida; family Ophiodermatidae; genus Ophioderma; species Ophioderma brevispina. The sequence continues at coordinate 15,484 of JAMKCH010017405.1, forward strand.
TCCAACAAGATATTGTATTTGATAAATACTCAACTATTTTGATATTTCTACCCACTTTTTAGAAATTTGCCAACTGAAAATGGAAACCTTTTTTTGACCACTCTGTATGTACATTCTATTGTGTAATTTTAATGTATTTTTAATGATTAATAAGAATGATTGCACAACACTTGTATATTGCAATTGTGGCAGCCATTTTGAATTCGTTGGATTACGGGCTCAAACAAAATGATATTTTGGGCTGGTTTGTTGGGAAATTTTGTTTGTTTCATTAATGTGTTTGTTAATTTTGACAATCTTATGATCACAATAAGTCCAATGGTAGATAAAATTTGAAATTAGAGTTTTCAATACAATGACATATCATTTCATTGCTTTAACCAATAATAATGATTCCCCTCTTCTCCTTGGTTTCTTAATCCCCTCCTTTCGTATTCCCTATAATACACTGTGACTCCCACTGAATTTGGCAAACAAGCGCGTGACTGAACGAGAAATTCTTGGAAAGTCCTCGACGCAGGGGCGCTAAGACACTGGGGAACGGAAAATGTATGCCAAAAGCAGTGCAATTACTTCTGAGCAGCCCCGGGTTAGCTTAGTGTTAGATCTATGTGTATTGTTTTGGTATTGTATCATCAATATGAATAACACTACTATAAGGACGAGAGGAATTAACTAACTTACTTCTTGGAACAAATATTCCTACCAGCATAATGTCTATTCATGGAAAGAAAACTCTTGGAATGTTGCCCTCAAAACCGGGGCACACAGTGAAAAAAATCTTCATATTGCACCTCCTACACTGTTAAAAATTTCCGTAAATTAAGAAAACAGATTTTTCCGTAAATTACGGAAAAATCTGTTTTAGAAAACAATAAAAATAAAAGCAAAACATAAAAATAGCTAAAAATGTTAATTTACGGAATTTATTTTCAAAAAATTTATGCTCAGCAATATTTCCGGACTTTTTTTTGGTTCCGTAATTTTAAATTACGGAAAATTCTGTTAAAATACATATTTTTTTTTTTCCATAATATGAGACAAATTTCTGTAAAATTACTGTCAAAGTTCCGTTAATTGACAGAAATTTCTGTAAATTTACCCTCAAAATGACTGGAAATACTGCTGCCAGAAATTCCGAAATTTTACGGACATTTTTTTAACAGTGTACCATTGTATCACATGAGAGCAATAATACTTGATTTTATGCCAGGTTTTAAATACCAAAGAATTGCTCGTATCTGTAAGCCATATTTTTCAATGTCTTTGTGTGACCGCGGGGTTAAAGGAATATGTCATGATTCTGATATTTGGAAATTTTGGTATGGATGAAAGCTTAAGTAACGTAGATTACATATAAATCAAAATAAGTTGAAAATTTGTCCACATTGTTGAGTATTTTGCCCTTTTAATTTCCCGCCCAATAGCTTACTCGAAAACGATTCAGACAAATCACATAGCAGGGCAAATGGTGACGTCAAAGTGATGACCATCCATAATTTACGTCGTTGTGACCATCATATCGCAGTGTTGCCACTTCAATAATAATTTTATTATTACTTTCATTAAGCCGTCAATATTACAGTGTCAGCAATAACAATTCGAGTCAACACGATGTTTTGGTCATCACTTGACGTCACGAGGAGAGCAAAATTGGGCGCTTTTGATCAATGAAGCCGTGGCGAAAAAATCCGCCCGTTTTCTTCGTAGTCAAAAAAAGCAAAAATTAAAATGCCTCTATTTTGTTAATTTTACATCAAATTGTATTATTTTTTCGGGAATTTTGATTCTGTACAGATATTTTCTGAATGTAAGTCAAACTGAGCTTGACAAAAATCTTGACAATTTCCTTTAATCTTCTAGATTCGCGCGGCCGTTGTACTACCGCTTATGTTGAAAGAGGGCCAGAGAGCCAGGCTAGTGTGACCTAGGATAAATCTTGCAGACCAATATTTAGGCACAGCCGTTGCAATAGTTGTTGTTGTAGTAGATTGAATGGCCGCTTTCAGGCAACGATGGCTATGTCGCCAGTTACTATGTAGACTAAATACAGTTCGTTAATTCAATTCACATCAGTAGACAATGGTAGACATGTGTTACGTTTGTTACTTGCAATCTCAAACACAAAAGCGGTATCGTTTTCGGATCCACACCAGCCGAGTCAAGATAGATAGGCCGCGCACCATACGTCTAGGCTGAACACAACCGCCTGGTGACCATCTTCTCCGTTCGCTCCACGCAGGCTATCCTCCGGCCATATCCAAAGGCCCTACGGAAGTCGCTAGGAACTGCTATAGCAATATCAAAGCCGTGCTGGAACAACACCGGTAATCCTGATTCTATCCGCTGGTACCACGCCACGGTGGGAGGTGAGATTGGGCATCCCGCGTACACTAACTATATCACTCATAGACACATGCACGGGCTGGTGCATTAAATTGATTTGAGTTGAGTTGAGATTGGCTTAATTGAGTTGAGTTAATGAAAGAGAAAGTAATGTGTTACTTGGCTGAGTGGAGTTGGGGTTACTAGTTGATATCTTGACTTGCCTCACTTGAGTCATCCCAACTCAACTCATCTAGTGAATACAACTTCTGTTGCATTATTTCTTTGATTTTAAACCGGTGTCATAGTATTACAGCTCCTACAACCCCTCTGTCTATGGTGATTCTCCATGTTGAGTTCGCTGTATGCATCATTTGGTTTCAGCACTGTACCCAAATGTCCTCGTCTACAGTCACGGTTTATTCCGTACATTTTGCTATGGTAGCTAGGACTCTCTCATGGGGGGGACCCTCATTTCTTTACAACGGCACATCAGACCTTACCATACCGCCCGTGCCATACCGCCATGTAACTATTTTAAGAAGGAGCCATGAACTCAGGCTATTATGACCCTAGCGCTTTTATAGGTTACTTGCAAGAATCCAGGTACGCCGGGAACCACGAATCTGGAGACACTTACAAAATGAACACGGAATTAAGGTTTCTAAAGCTAAGCCTAATCTGAAAAACGCTAGAGACTTTTTCAATGAAATCTTACTTGTAACCAAAATACAGAAAATGAATAAATTATGACATATACTATCGAAATTGCAGCTAACCGTTTTCATAATGCAGAAATCAATAGGGGAATGTGCCTTTTGTATGTTGAAATTTCATAGCCCTGTTACGTGATACCAGGCATGTATATTGCGCTAACACTAAGCGGAAATATGGAGTTCCCCAGTGCCAAAAATAACGGGATTTTTGTTTTCTTGTTTCTGACAAACATCCTGACCCTGGAATTGGCCTTGTGTCTTGTAATGACACAAATCCCGGGCACAAATCTCAGCATGATAAGGAGTGGATGCGTCTGTCTCGTCAATGCCTTGGTCTTAACTCCGGTTGTAAAAATACATATAGTGGGTTCACAAAGTTTTGTGATGATATGGGTAATCAGAATATCATTGGATTGGTTACCCAATAAAATTAGGGATTTTGATTTATGATTTCTTTGACGACGTGGTAAATTTTTAAAAGTTCACGGCCCGACGTAAATTACCCTGCTTCTGGTGTGTCGGGCGGGCGGGTACTATGTACAGCTTGCACCTTTGAGATTCGAATTCATTTAAAATATGTCGACTATACCATCAATCACAAAGTATCAAAGCGCTTTACATTTATTTCAGCTGCTCACTATAATACTTCCATAGAAATGCCTAAGGAATACTCATACTTATTGCACCTGGGTGGAGAGCGGCAAGTGCCTAATACACCGCAGTGGGAATCGATCCCACACCCTGTGGGTCATGAGTCAGTCGTTTTATCCACTGGACCTCATGTGCCCTATTGTGTGTATTGTTTCCGATCTGACAACATATTTTTAAATTGGCCGGCCATTGAAGGCCTCTAATTAAACTGATAGTGTGTTTGATGTTGAACTGCAAAATTGATTTAATTGTTAAAAATATACTCCTGACTATTATTATTAAGGTACCATTTTTTAAAAAATATTGTCGAATAGACGGACTTTGGATTATTATCTCTGAGTTAATATGGCAGCCATACACAAAACCAATATGGCGCTACTACGGGAACTATGGATCACCCCCCCCCCACCCTCTCGTATATGGGACCGCAGAAATAACGAGCCATCCGGACAAGGATTTCTCCATACTCTTATACCCATCGGGATATTACGGATGACAAACTGGCAAGGCTAATCACTGAGCGGACTTTACAATTGCCAGTGGTAAAGTTGTACCGCCGGAATGTATTACTGGTATCCAACGTTTGGCGAATTTACATTGCTGATCCGGCAAACAAAATAACCTTACTTGCACAGGGTGTCAGGGTCTGAATTTACGTGGACGATTGGTAACTATGCATGAACAAAATCAATTTCATAAATCATCGCAAAAAAATCTTGCGTGCGTGAACGTTTCAGGAGCATGGTTATCATTTCGCGATAGCTGCCATCAACAACATTGAATCTAAGCCTGAGATCGTAGAGGATTATAACCCGGGAGAAACTACGTGGGAACGGTAAGCTGGTGAATTGTTTGAACGGGACCCGGCGTTTATTTATTAAATCTCAAACAGCCTCTTCCGAGATTTGTGAAATAGAGGACTTTAAATGTAGGATCTGGCATCAAGGCCAACCAAACCCAAATGCAATGTGTAGCAATTGTTTGGAAAAGGGCGTAATCCAAGTCAAATTGCAAAATTTTGTGGACAAAGCGGAGACACACAAGAGATAATTGTACGACTGAACAAGTAAGTGAGGGAACGGTGTCAGTGATAGAAAGTGGTTGTGAAGACTCGGATGGGGATACCGAGATAGGCCCACTATCGGCTAGTTTGGATGTTGAGAAAGGTTCTCTCACCCCATCTGACACACAACATCAATCCCAATCACGGGTTGGTACATTAACTGCACCCACTTTGTCTGCTCCCAGTTGAATTCAGCAGCCTTGACGGAATAAAGTACAGTATCACGTGCACTTTATTCCGTCAAGGCTGCTGAATTAACTGGGAGCAGACAAAGTGGGTGCAGTAAATGTACCAACCCCCAATCACTTTTACGTCAGCCAAGGACGAGCGTAAAAAAGACTGTAAAAAAAGATAATCAACGCGAGAGTATAGAATCGACACTCGACAGTCAAACTAAGTCTGGTTACACTACCGCGTGTGATACGCCAAACGCGTCAGAAATTACGATGATGACACAGACGATGAAGATGAAACAGACTAGGAAGACACATACACAGACAGACTTATCGGTAGTCTCTCCAGAACTGAATAGTCGTGGAGAGAAACAGAAAAGGAAACAAAAGTCTAAGCAGGCACGACACAGTCATAGAAGATCCAGTGCAAGGAAAAGGTAAATACATTTGAATTGACTTGCCACTACATTTTATAAATCCTGTCTTTAATACATCTAATCTCAATGTGAGAGGACTAAGAGAGAGAGAGAGAGAGAGAAAGATAAAAGACAAAATATATTTCAGTGGTTGAAAAATCCAAAAGCAGACATATGCTTTCTGCATGCAGGAAACACATCTTAATAATGATTTAGGGAAGTTTATTCAAAATGAATGGAATGGTAACGTTATGCATTACATGGGGTCACATAGTAGATTCCAATTGATGGTAGAGTTATGGGCGGAGTTTGGACTTCGTCCATTACTCAAAATAGGGGACAGAAATATCCAGAAAATCTTCGATTTCTTCCTCGCAATACAAAGGAGATCGGATTGAAAGAAACTGGCCAACTACAAATAAAGTTACGTTGTTCGTCCAGTCAATACTGATTGTGCAGTGTCTTAAACATGTTTAAGTACCATAGGCCTATAAAATAGTAGGTTCTTCGCTTTTGATACAGTGCACTGTAAACACTAAGCGGATGATGCTTTGTAATTGAAATTGAGGCAATTTACAATTCAAAATTGTGTTTGACCAAATACTTTGTTATACTATGTGACGCACAGTGTGTCTACCCCAGAATTGGTTTTAAAAATAGGCTACCAACAACATATCATAAATTTAGAAGGCTTCAGTCACCTGTGTGTTACAATGCAGAACTTTTATCTTCACTATTCATAAAATCAGCGTTTCACTGAAACTATTCCTGGATTTAGTTTGCGCTTTCTTTGAACATTCCAGGGTTTATGCTTTGACTATTGATTGGGACTGTGAATGGCCCAACTGCTCAGGGTTGGATATCATGGCTATAGCGCACATCATACCACAAATACACGACTAAAGTTTTTATATACTAATCCCCTCAATTCGTACCTCCACCTATTTACAGAAAAGTAGAGGCTATTCCACTTTCAACTGGAATCTATATAGTATAAATGGCCACACACAAACACAAAGTAGAGGTGTAACAATATTGTTTAACTCGAAATAGAAGATTATCATATAACAATTGATGGAAGGAGAATTTTGGTAAATGATAAATTTTGGAAATGATAAATATACTTTTTAGTAAATATCTATGCGCCAACAATTCCGAAGCTTTCTATAAAAAGACTCAAACTTGGATTAGAAAGAAAGCGAAATATAATGTTATAATATGTTGTGACTTTAACTGTGTGCAAAATAAAGAATATGAAACACTAAATGGAAAAGGTAATTAGACGAAATGTAAAAATTTGTGTAAATTAGTAAAAAGCTTTCATCTCATAGATGCATGGAGAAAAAAGAACCCTGACAAGAGACAATTTACATAGAGGCAGGTATCTTTATAGATGATCAAGTCTTGATTATTTGAACATATCAAAGACAATGTGTATTCTACTGATATACGACCAGAACTTAAAGCAGACAACAATGCAATATTAAACTGTCTGTATCAAAGAGTAAAGAGGTTCTAGCTTTTGGAAATTTAATTCTTCTTTAATCTATGACAATGTTTTAAGAAGGAAATTAAATTGGTAATTCGTAATACCAAAGAGGAAAGGCAACCAATTACGACTTATCAAAACAAATTCACATTAAAATAACAAAACTCGAAAAACTATATTCACAGAAAAAAACTAAGGGTGCGATAATAAGATCAACAATTAAATGCCGTGAAGGAGGGGAAAGGAACACGAAATATTTTCACTTGGTAGAAAAATAAAGGAACTAAAAAGGCATATATGAATTAAAAACCAAAAAACGGAAAAGGGGTAAACAATACGAGTGATATTCTAGAATAGTAGAATACTATTCTAAATTAGTTCACAAAATGTTGTATTCAGCTCGTATTCTTAAGAATTAAAAGACCTTAACGCAATAGTTTAGATGAAAATGATTCTTTCCTTTATAAAGGTGTACTTTCTTTAAACGAATTTACTTAAGCTATAAAACAACTGAAAACAACAAATATCCGGCCTCTGATGGCCTAACACCCGAATTCTACAAAGCATTTTGGGATGACATAAAAGAAATTATGATTGATTAAATTAACGAAGGGTTTCGAACTTTCTTCTACACAACGATTAGGAATATAAAGAGAACACTGACACATTTTCAGAAGATATGAAATTTCTTCAATTTGCACGCAAAAAATAGTCTAGGCCATGGCACATACCCCAAAAACGTTAGGGGCATTAATAAGAGGCTAAAGACCTCTAGGTAAATTTGTAGGCTAACCTTCAAGTATGCCGTAATTTTAATAAACCAATGTTGTCTCTTATATAAATATCATAGACTCGCACTCATTGATATTAAAACCACAAAGGTCACAGACCGGGCAAACAAGGTGCATGCAGTGGGAAATTAAATCCGGCGTGTTTTCTTGTGTTACGCCATTTTCCGCGTCGTCTGCTGAATTTATGTCGCCGGCGACATTAATTATTGGCCATGGGATCAAAGGAAAAATGTTCATTTTGATTACATCGCAAAAGTAAACCATTTTTCCACTATAAATAATAATAATATATAATTACCATTTATGGGTATGGCAATTGTAAAGGTTGCACATTTCATGAAAATTAATAAGTGCCATCTCAATTTCTTTTCTGAATATTAGTGATCAAGGGACATACACTATTAGGCACTTCAGGTGGAAATTTGAATTGGCATCTAGAGGTTTTAATACCCACCATTTGATAGAGGGGGTCAACAGTAGCACGTAACATTTTGAATTTTCAAAATCGGATCTATAGTTGCGGAGATATTCAAATTTTAGTACTCGTACATTGAAGCAATTGGGAGACCATTTGTCAAAGGTCAAATCTTTTATTTTCTTTATTTTCTTATATCAAAATAGCATCTTATGTACATAATACATTATATCTTAAAAAATACAGATACAGACTGGAAAATTTCAGCATATCTTCCTGGTATGAGCAGTTTACACATACCATATAAAGAAACATCTATCTTAGCGTAATAGAACTAATTTGCATAGGAAATGATTAAACAATTGGTCACATTTCATGATTTTTTAAGCTTTTTTTGTAGAAAATTAACAATATCTCAATCTCTGTACATGGTAGATACTTCAAAATTGTAGACAATCCCCCTGATGCATGTCTCTATGTAATGGTATTAGTTTGAATGAACTCAAAAGGGTCTTTCTGGAACATCTTTGGTTTGAAAACTATATTCTTTAGTAAAATACAAGAATAAACTGGGGATTGTGTACCAACATGGCAGTCAAGACCAAAGAGGTTCTATATAGATAGAGAGGCAAAACGTTACGTAATCTTTAGAAATTCACCGTCTCGCATGTTTTGCCGACCACAAGAAAACCTAGAGTACCAACAATAGAAAGCAATGGCTGCCTCCGCTTCTTCCACATACTGTGGGTGCCGCTTTGCATATACACTAATCGGTAGTGAGACAAATTAATGTATGTGTTAGAGGTGGCCAGGTGTAATAATAGTGTTACTGGATCATTGTGCTCATTTACTCTTTTTTCTCATAATGCAATGCGCGCTGTAGTCAATATGTCTTCATTAGGCGGTTTATTTAAATCAGACGACTGATGTGTCATTTCATTCGTTGTGTGGCCAAAATTTAACCACCCAATAGCACCCAACATCCAACAACTGATATTTTGGCGGATGTTTGTATCGATTTTGACATTATGTGTGTATACAAGCACCCAAACTGATAATTATTCCGTGCAATATCAAAATGTCAGCGCCCAGCACGGACGACTGGTTTTGAATGCGTTTCACCCCCTTGGTCAAGACAAAGAGCTCATAATGTGATACATAGACGTATTACATAATACATCCTTCACAAACATCATACTCATTAGGTATCTTTTATTTATTGAAATGCGAAAGCGCAGCTACTTCTTTCAAACGCACTAGAAAGTGAAAAAATGCGTGAAAATCTAAACTGGAAGCGTGCGTCTTTGTCAACTCAAGAGGTTTGTCAACACGGCGTATTATTTCTGTTGTACAGCATGCCAATGGCGAAGATTTTCCACTTACATTTCTTTTTATTTCCGCGCGAGAATTTGCACCAAATTACTTCGGGGAAAAAATATGTTATTCTTTCATATGTAAAGAATTCTACATAACTTGATATTATTGCAAAAATGATATACTTCGTACTGAAAAAGACTGCTTAAAAAACTTTAAAAAATCCATAGCTTTTGGTCAACACGGTAAATTTGGAAATATCAAATATGGCTGAGAAGCTTATCATCTGAACCTCTCGAAAATCCAATCGGCGAAGCGATCCCACTAATCACAGCGAACGGATTCCACTTTTTCATTCATAAGTTATCTAATTTATGATATTTACGGAGACCTCCGAAAGTGGTGCCGAGTGCCAAGGCTATATTTAACGTGCATTTTCAATGGGACACGCACAGTGCAGCAGCAAAGAGGACAATCTTTTGAAATCACCATCGATGAATACTTCGCCCTTAAAGAAAAGTTGACCACGTTTCTCTATACCGTTTACGGAAATGGATAGAAGATATCATGCAATTCTATATTTGAAGGATGGCTGAATCTGTCGCAGCATTATTTTGCTACATGCTTTTGTTTTCGGGGAAAAACCTCAAATAATTCCAAGAGTTGGTGAGACCCACACACAAGTCTGTGTGCAGCGATTTCGGTCACCGATTACGTAACGGGGGATTGAACTGCCTAACACTATGCTACATTGACTCAATCAAATAATGGCGTATTGATAAGTAAATCTATCTGGTATTCAGCGGACAAAGTGCCAATTCAAATTCCCTTTTGTTTATTTGGAACTGCAGAGCCATTGTTACTCTCCATGCAGTTGAAAAGATGTGAGGCGTTAAAGACTCGTTATCCCCGCCCCGTTTAGAGTAGACGTTTCACATAGAAGTCTCAAGTAGCAAATGAGGTATTGCCATTGATTCCGTCATGATCTGTTATGGGGTTGTTTCATAGCGTGGACGGGAAATCCAATGCAATTACCCTCATTTGTATACTTGGGACTTCTATATGAACGTCTACCCACAATTTTTGATTGAGCTGGCCTCGTTCGCGATTAAAATAAACTTTGAGGTTCTACTGTGAGTTCAATAATTTTGACTGTATATTTCATCATTTATTGAAAAAAGAAACTAATGTGAACAAAACTCATGGTGGATATGTTGCTTGGTAAGCTGTGACCTAACATCTTTGTGCAGAACCAAGATCCATAACTTATCGCTGGACCTCATTTCTATTCAATTTACCACAATGCATTTAGAAAAATACAAAAGATACTAACAACACGGTAAATTGAATAGAAAATGGGTTTTACGCGTCGAAGTACTGTCAGTCAAGTTTGTTTTCTGCACAAAATATGTTAGGCCACAGTCTGCCAAACAACTTTCTTTCAAGATTTTTTGTTCAACTTTGTTTCCTTTTCGGAAAAATGATGAAACATTACGGTCAAGTGTGATGAACCCCCCGCACAGTAAAACCTAGGGTTTATTTATCCGTGAAAGAGGACAAGTATCTGAGCTTTGCGTCATGAAAAAATCATCTTAATCGGGTGATGATCACCTGAAAATTTCTTTTTCAACCTGTATGAGTAATACAATGGCTCTGTTTCCAGATAAAAAGTAATTTGAAGTGCTTTATCCTCTGCATACCGAGCGGGTTTACTGGATATCAACAGTGATATTATTGCTCGAGTCAATGCAGCATGATGTACATCTACTTGTCACTGATATTTAGGAAAAGAAATTGTGATGACATTTTATTCATTGTCAATCAAATGTGCAAATTTTGCACTTGATATACCCCAGAGTATTGAGGTATAATTAGACAATAATAACTGCGCAGAAATCAGTTACTTCGCCCATATGCGTAACCAATGTCCTTATGCAAACATCTTTCTCTCTTTGATCCCATGGAGTTTTATAAAATCGTTTTGTTTACCCTTAAGCGTGCTGATTTAGGCTTATTTCAGGCAGGGCTATTTTTCAAATGCGCCAGTGTCTCTTTAACATCATTGTATAAGAAGGGAGAAAAAGATAATCTAGGCAACTGGCGACCTATATCACTCTTAAATTATGATTACATAATATGTACTATGACTCTAGCTCTAACATTACAGAAAGTCCTTGATAAACTAATAAACACAGAAAAAACACGATACATATAAAAGGACGCTTAGTGGGCAAAATATACGTATCATTGAAGACGTGATCGATTATAGTATAAATAATAATCAAGATGGAGGTATTTTGTTTATTGATTTTCGAAAATCGTTTCACACACTAGAAACAAATTTTCTTGAAAAATGTTGATTAAAATGGGGTTTGGGGGTACCATTTCGACGTTGGGAAAAATCTTTGTACTTCAAAATTATAGTCGATTCGCGTTGATACTTTCGTCCCCCTGGAGTTTTGGACCTAGTCAATTAAGTCGGAGAGGGAAAATGAAAGAAATCAAATGCACGTGCCACACCGGATTATGTTGGAGGACACTCCGGTCATATAACTCACTCACCTGCCACTAAATACAACTTCATTCATGTATGGAACGCACAATAGTGTATTTCAGGCCTTAACATTCCTCACAATAACATGATTAACAGAAGTCCCTGCGCCTCATTGAATTTTTCACCTCCGCAAGAATGGTACGGGGTCACATGTCAGATGAATCGAGTATAGTAGTTGTGTTTCAAGTCAAAAAATTATAATGGTGTTAATATACTGCTAAATTATTCAAAAATAATATATAAAATTTTATACCTAAATCAACCTTATGGAACTTTAAAAGGCCAATTTATCGGGCTACTCATAGACTTTAATAAACAAAAGTGCAGTTTGCTCTATCTATGATCTATAGGTTTAGTACTTTTTACACAATAGGCACATAACAGTTCAGAGTCATCTGATGTAATAATATTAACAGCATGGTTCGATTTTGTTCAAACTGGTTTTAAATTGTTCCTTTGGTCACGCTAGATAAGAAATTGTATTTAGATTATTTGTTTGACAGTTCAATTAAATAATTAAATATAGTTATTTCCAGTGACCTCCCATAGACTCCTATGAATATAGGCCAATCACATTTGGCACTCTATGGAACAAAATATCATAGATGTTGGAACCAGTATATTTTCAGTTCCTGTACCGTTAGACGAACAATTTGACACATTTTTATAACTTAAATATGAAATTTTACCACCATTATGACCTTGAACCTATTTTCCTTATAACTATTAAACTACAGTCTATATGCAGATTGGGCAAACTATCCTTTTTAATCCTTGAAAAGTGGTACACTTTTCAACGCGGGTTGACCCTTCCCATGTTTTGGCGTCTATACTACTAAAACATGAGATTTGTCTGTATGTCCGGTCTGGCATTTCGTTAAGCTTTGGCATATGGGGCTGACATTTAACAGATATTTGACATTAAGGTAGGGGAGGACAGTCTGACCTTTGTTTGCAGGGTTTCAGAGTGACACAAAAGGTCAAAGGTCATCTAGAGGTCAATTCGAGGTCCATTACCAAACCATTACGGCTATGCGTTTCGTTGTACTTTGACATATGGGGCTGATATTTGGTATGAAGGTGGGGAGGACAGTCTGACCTTTGTTGCAGGGTTTCTGAGTGACCCAAAAAGGTTAAGGTCATCTAGAGGTCAATTTGTCAATTAGAAAGTCCCTATGACCACCAAATTTGGTTAAAAGGACCGCTGACCTGAGAACAAATCTGAGGTCAAATGTCACATACATAGGTCAAAGGTCACACACAGGATCCGATGCACTAGTTTGTATACAAAAATACCTCTAAAATACTTTTCCACTTTCTTTGTCCTATAAACTTCTGAGACGTTCTCGTTTAGGGATGCTAAACGCACGTACGGAAGCAATATTACCAAACACTGCAAATTTTCAGCTAATGATTCTCTGAAAGGGTTCATATCAAGAGACTTTCAAGCTATGGACTCATGAAATAAAAATAATACTAGCATTTTTATTTTTAATTTCTGGCATGCATGATAGTCCATTAGGTATTTTTAATATTTTAATTTTAAGTTGTAGTTTCCGCCATTTTAGCATATAAACCAGCCACTGTAAACATATTACCGTTTGGCTGCAAATCTATCAAACATATAACCCTTAAAATTACAACACAATACCAGTAACTATTAACTGTGCTCAAAATTCCGATTTTTAAAGAAAGTTGAATTTGTTCTCTTTTCATTATTAATAAACTCTGGGGGGGGGTTATAGGCTTCTGCACCCTATCTCGTTAGTTGGCTCGTCTGTGCAAAATGGGATTTTTGATTATCCTTAGAAAAAACATAATATACATCGTAAGCTTTCGTACGTGATATGTTATAGTAGATGCCTGTGATTCAAGGCCAGTTATTTTGATCAGGATTTCGCTTCTGGGTTTTTCCGATTTAGTCTTAAAGGTGCGCTATCCGCTCACAATAAATATTTTCTTTATTTGTTTGAAAGGCTGTCATCCTTTCAGATATAGCTTAATAATTCCGAAGTGACTTGAATCCAATATACAATTTTAACGTTGGTAACAACCACGTATGTATTGTACAAGTAATTTTCGGTATTCGTAAATAATGCGTCATAGTCAAATACATATTGCCCAAAATATTATGCGAGGTTAAAAATAACATTTTCCGAGTGGTACCGATTCAAGTTGGATAGGGTGAGAAATGGTGCCTCTTTAACATGTAATTTTACGGGTACATGTAACTATACGCTACAGATTGTAGGCGTGACTTTTTGCCAGCGGATAATAATAAGAGTGAATCTGAAAGTGATTTGTTTGGGATTTCTGGTAAACATAACCGTTATTGCCCAGGCAAGCTGTATTATCCCCGGGTGTTATCCATTGTATTCGATGTGGATATTTTTGCAATTTCTGCGAATCTATCTCTGTTTAAACAAGAAATTTCTGATAACCCTAAATAATGGAGACTAGGCCCTACCTATATCTATGAATCGGTAGTCAAGCACCATGCCTACGGCACACACAGTGGGAAACAGTATTCAAATACTTGCTAATTGTTAAGTGTTTTGAGGAGTTTTGTATGTTTTACTTCTACATTAACTTTCCCTATTAAGGTCCCCACACACGGGAATGTTGGAGAAGGGGATCATATATATACATCTGCTGGAATCGAACAGACAACCTCGGTTGTATTACTACATGTATCACGACCTTAAAATAAAAAAAAGTAAACCGTGTGTTGTAGTCGGTTCTTTCCGCTCGTATTAAAAAAACAGTAGGCCTAATGTGAGGTGCGATCACATATTAAATAAAACAGGGAGAAGAGCATTGTCTTTGTTTCCTAATTTTGACATGTGATGGAAGTAGTTAAATGAGGTCTATCGAATTTAAAAAAATGATCTCCAAGCAATTCTCCCTACCAGCTATGACTCTATTAAAAGATATATGGCCATTTATCGAGAAAATAAAACAGAAACAAGGAAAGTATGAAACATGTCTGCAAGTCAAAAATAACATTTCGAGCAAAAAAAAAAATAAAGTTTCGAGCAAAATAGTGTTCATGTGATTGTGGGAAGTCACCAGCCAGAACCAGACCCGACCCACCCCCAAGAACAAACAAACAAACAAAAATTAAATTGTTCTAACTTGTATTTTTTTTCGATCATAAATATTTGTCATGTGGGTTATGCTCAGTAAAATAATGTATATTCGCCCTATTATAGGTATACGGCAAGAACGGTACAAGGTCATTCGGGGACATTTTAGGGTGCCCTACTTTCGACGAAACTGGTGATAAATTCTTCGTTTGGTCTTATTGGTCAGTTTGCCAGTGCATCGCTTAACAGCTGATTTTACTGAGCTCCTGACTTTTTGAAAGGGTCCTCAAATTAGCGGCTACTGGCCATTTTTCACTTTCAACTTAACATGATGTTTGTCTTCACATCTTTAGAAGTTACTATGGGCTAGATTGTGTGAGGAGAAGCTACATCTTTCGCATTTGTTGGAGCATTCTTGGTTTCCACCGTGTGTCTTCTACACACAGGCAGCTTTAACAGTTTGGTAGAACACAACCAATGCCCTTGTAACTGTTTCCAGCCCACTGACTTTTGGTCTCAAGTACCTGGTATTGATTTGACAAGTGATCACCATCTCACCATTTTCAATACCCACCATTACTATTCCATCAATATGAGCAGTGGCAATCAATATGCTTTCACATCATCTGTAACAAATCTGACTGTTCAATGCTTGCATTATTCAGCACTTTATTTGCAAGTACTTTGCCCTAACTTCACAGTGTGTCCATTGACACCTGAAACATGCAAAACTTTAAACCTGCTTAAACAACCTTGTTTGAGTCATGTCCATTCAGGTAGTCCAGTTAAACATAAAAAGACTAAGAAACGATGGAGAAAGCGGTGAAGGCGTGGAGGAAGGAGATTGAGAGAAAAAAGATCACAAAACTTCGATTTGCTCACTATTGACTTATGGAACACACGTTCGGTAAAAAACAAAACAATAACTTGCTCTGATTATGTTCTTGCTCACAACATGGATATCCTGTTTTTGGTAGAAACATGGCTTTCTGACTCGCATAATGTGATTAATGGTGAATTGTGCCCACTTGGATACGATTTCCTGAATATACCCCGACCCACTGGAGACGAACATGGTGGACTGGGAGTGCTGTTTAAGCAAAAACTCAAACTTCAGATAATTCCCACTGGCTATAATACAGTATCCTTTGAGCATGTCATAATCTCCGACTCAAAACGGGACATCTATTACGTCCTCATCTACAGACCCCCGCCACCCAAAGAAAATGGTTTTAAAGTTCCTCAGTTTTTGTCAGTTTGACGATTTTCTGATCCATATTAACTCTATGTCTGGCAAGGACGTTATACTTGGTGACTTTAATTTCCACGTTGACTTACCCACAAAACCCGAGGTTGCTCGGTTCCTCGCTATTATTGAGGGTGCCGGTGTCATGTACTACAGTGTCCGTGTGACTGAGTGTCCTACCACGCATCTGTCTATTGTGTTCTCCATGGAGTGCTGTATGCATCATTTGTTTCAGCACTGTACCTTAATGGCCTCGTCTACAAGGTCACGGTTTATTCCGTACATGTTGCTATGGTAGCTAGGACACTCAGGGGGGCACTCAGTTTCTTTACACCGGGTTCTGTCAACTGGTAAATTGCACTCCGCATAAACATGGGCACACCCTTGATTTAATCCTTACTTGCCCAGATGACAACTTAGTTCAAGATTGTGAAATTGGACCTAGACTTTCAGATCACCACATTATTAGTTGTAGACTGTCTATAAGTTGTCTCTTTGTCAAAGAGCATCACTTTCCACCTTCGCAATATTACCCGGATCCGCCCTTTTCTCGATAATGAAATATGCAACCATGTCGTTCGGTCTCTTGTGTTATCACGTCTGGACTATGGGAATGTACTCTTAGCTGGTTCTTATACAAAATATGTCATGAAATTGCAGCGTTTACAGAACTGGAGTGCAAAATTGATCTTTCGTGCTTCAAAACGTGACCATGCCAGCCAGTACTTACAAGATCTTCCCTGGTTCCCTGTGAACAAGAGGATTTTGTACAAAATATTTCTTTACAAATGCTTAAATGGATATGGACCAAACTACCTTGCTTCATCATTTTCACTGTATAAACAAAGTCACTACAGCTTGCGCTCTGCAATGGATACCACACGTCTCACTACTCCAAAGTTTAAGTCAAAAGGTATATATAAAATCTGCTTTCAACTGCGGTTTTTCTCTCACCGCTCCCACACTGTGGAACTCGCTACCATCTGAACTTCGTTCTGTTACATCACTGCTTACCTTCAAGAAAGGACTTAAATCCTACCTGTTCCAAAATTAATCTGGCTGCTTGTTTCAGTTTTGCTGTTTTTGTTCATTTTTTGCCTTTCGTTGCAATATGTTTGATTTCCATCTCGGCGCTGTGATCTATATGAAATGGCGCCTTAGAAAAGCCATGTATGTATGTATGTATGGTGAGATACTTTCAATCCATATGTGATACTTCAGTTGTACTTTTCAAGACTAAAATAACGCCAACCCTATAGAAAGAGTAGACCTTCAACACGTTCTGTCCTATATATTTGTGTCTCATCCACCCCCCATGGTCTTTCGTAATTAAGCATATCTCTTGTAACTTTTTTTACCCTTTTTTGTAGAGGGCACTGCGACCTCACGCCTCGCGTTTAGCAGTGTCCTCGTCCCTTCACCATGTATGCATTCCAAAATACTGCTTTGTATTGTTTATCTGTAATATTTTCACTTATATATGTCATTACGTTTGACAAATATGTTTTCATTTAACCATACTTCTTAAGTTATTATCATTTGTATACAACCGAATATTTCATCTTTGTACATAATGTGGTTATCTATATATTAATAAGGTTTATCATCTGTAATCTGTTATTTTGTATACATGAGGAAAAAAATAAATCTGAAATCCGAAATCTGAAATATACAATAGTAAGTATGAATTTGCATAAAATGAGTGTTAACACGTAACAGGACCAACAATTTGACACCATTTTCAATGAAATCGGTTCATTCTTACATTTCAGCAGCAAAGGTGGCCCCGGGAGGTAACCATGAACATTTACCCCTAATAGCTATCGAAGTCGGAACTATTGCCCATAGAAAGGCAAACTTTACATTATTCTAATCCTTGAAACCTGGCAAACACGTTGGTTACACAAATGAGCCTAATTTGATGACTTTCAAATTTTGACAATGTATAAGCGTTTCCCCCCTCTTTTTGCATGTCCCTTTCTGCCAAAGGTGACTTTTGATATTTTATGATGCACTCTATTCTATATTATAGATTTCCATGAATTGTTTTTACTGTAGTAGCGTAAGTTCAAAGTCCCAGGTACTTTAATGAAAGGCGAGCATTGATACGGAAATACACAAGGTCTATTGATCCCATTTTCAATACAAAACTGAAAGCCCTTCAGACTCGATATTTATGCTTAAGTTTCCTGAGAATGTAAAAGTACCATTAATCGCTGCATGTTTCCAGTACATTAAAGTTGCTTTTAAAGGACGTTGTTGTGTATTGCAAATGGAGACAAAAATGCGAAGGCCAATAACTTTCACGAAAATTAAAATTTTCCCCTTAATTTTCACCTACCTACAAAGTATGTTTATTGACCTTACTTTGTGATAATTTTAGATAAATCTGATATTTACATTTTGCATATTTTAAGTGAGGCAAGTCAGATACCGTTTTTACCGATTTGTGTGATCAACTGTCCAAACGAGCTATATGCGTTGCATGAGTGCATTTCTGACTTCGAAAACACAGAGTACGGTTGTTTATGACTTGTATAATTTGGTCACAAACACACACCTTTTTAAGATGAAACAAAATAAGGATTTGGAGTAGCTGTTTGTATTTTTTTTTGTTTTTATATTTACACTCTATTGTTCGGGGATTTTCTAAATTCTTGAATCGATGGGCTTTCAAAGGTGGCTATATCTTTAAAAATAGCAAAACTATTTATTCTGTTTTAAGCATCTTAAAGGTCACTTATTCGACCTTCTTTAGTGAAAACTTGAGAGCAATCCTATCATTGACTATTTGAGATACATGCAATAATGAAAGCACGTTGTAAATCATTTTTACCAATTTGGATTGAAAACACAACCCTCCAAAACACTTGGAACACTACCACTTTCCATCCATCAAGTAACGCAACTAGGAACCTGCAGCTGAGAAACATTCCCGGAAACATTTTCGTGACGAGGGTCCCATCACCATTGCATGGCGGGAAAGGGTTGCTTTTCAATCATGTAAGTGTTTCAGGATTTACCCTCTAATTTACACTCATAACAACACTACACACACGGTAGTTCACTTGTAGATGGGACACATTGCAAGCTGATCAAGAGAAGAAGATTCCAAAAAAACAGATTATAAATATTAGAAAATATTAAAAGTAGCTTATCAAAACCGTTTGTTTTATTTTAAGTCAGAAACCAAAATGTTTGCTAGTCAGATATATGCTCATACAAAGCATTTAGGTCATTTATACGGTTTATCACATAAATCGGTAAGAATGGTGTCTAGCATGCCTCACTTCAACTGCGTATATGTCAAAAAGTTAATATTGGATTTATCTGAAATTATCACAAATTAAGGTCAATAAACATACTTTGTAGGAGAATTTTTAGCTTTCGTGAAAGTTATCGGACATATCGTTGTGTGAGTCAGTGCAATAGCTGCCATTTTGCAGAAATCAGCGATGACAAGTGCACCGTGCCCTCTTTAAATTTCGATTGGGTAATTTTAATGTCTGCAAGTAGGGATCAAATTGGTCATACTTACATGACCCATAGTTATTTGCTTAGAGGTGAGCCAGTCCCTCGGTGGGGTGCATTCCTTGTGATAACGCTCTTTCTGTGAAACATGTATTTAGGTCATAGCCCATAACCGAAACCCTGCACCCCCCGGGGATTTTTGGAGACCACTATTTTTGGAAACCTTATACATATAGCTATCAAAATCAGGTTGTCTGCAAAAATCCCCATCCTGGGTTAAAGAGTGAGGGCGCTTTTTCAAAATGGCGGCCAATATTCACTTAATGCCTTTTTTTGACATATATCTTAATTTTTGATCCAAATTCATGCACTATGTGACTACTTAGTCGCACCAAAACACACCAAGGAATAGTTGAACACCTTTTGGCATGCTTACCCTGCCTCTAGAGGGCGTCATATTTCAAAATGGCCACAAAACATGAAATGTGAAACACGCTTATTTACACACTTAATACCTCTTTAAAGGCAAAATACCGGTGTCACTAATTATATACTTGTCCATGCACCTGTTGGGATTAGTTTGAGGTAAATAAACACTTAAAAATGAAGGAGTTAGCCTTTCAATTATTAAGAGGGCGCTTTAGTTAAAAATGGTCTAGACTACTATACACTAGAGCAACCACAGCACTGATCACCTGGAAACCGCATAACAATGGTTTCTTGAGTCTTGGTGTATTGATGGATGGTTACTAAGTGAGCAACAAGCTTCTTACTATGCCTGCTTGGGATAGCTTCAGGCAAGGATTGTACGCGTGGGACGCAACCATACGCGTCCACATAAGTTGTTGTTGTTTGTTAAGAAATTATGTATATAACGTTGAGCCATTGAATAGTCAGTATATTCAACGGCAGAAATATTATTTGTTTTGTTCGTTACTCTAAAACAAATATTGAATGCCTATGTGTTGTGGAATGTAAAAATATCTCACTCTGTCAAATTTGGAATGTTCCATTTCACTTCGGCTTCGCCTCGTGATATAGAATTCAAAATTTGACTTGTGATATATATTTACTCTCCACGCACTATGCATCATATTTGTACTAACGTCCTTCAACACACAGGTGCTTGGTTGTGGTCTATGTGGGCTCAGGATGGAATTGCCCTGGGGGGAGCGTGCTCATGCCTTTCTTGTTCGGCATCTGTGCCGGCGACCGACCTGAGAGGTCTGAAAGACCATCTTGGAATTGGCGCACAGGTTGCAGATGTCAAGGGAGACTCAAAGGGCCTTTAGATGGCTCGCCCCTTATTGTGATGAGACCCATTAGCGCGCAAGTCCATCCGGGGCACAGGTGTATGCTTCTGTCTGCGGCCGCGTTCTAGGCGTCACCTTTAGTGACCTGGTCTGGAGTGCCCCTGGAACACGGTGAGAGTTTACTTTAGAGTCACTTAGACTGCACTCTCTTATAAGACCCCCATCGGAAGCATTGGCATAGCTAGGGAGGGGCAAGGGAGGGGGCCATGCCCCGGACACCACCTGAGGCGGGCACTGAAATGAGTTTTCGGAACAATAAAAAAAAAAAAATACCGTTGTTGTGATTTTTGTTGTTCTTATTACAGGCAGTATAGTTCATCCGCTTCAAGATATGAGATAACTGAGATCTCTCCGAAGGGACTCCAATCATACTAAAACTGAGAGGTTCCGGGTTGCTCGTACCTTGACCACCCTCCAGGGGCAGTAATAATTTCATCTTGCTTTTCAGATAATGATATTACTGAGATCTTCTTCCGAAGGCATTCAAAACATACTCAATAGCTTCCACGGGCTCCGAACCCTGGGACCCCCGCCAGGGGCATATAGTTCATCCGCTTCATGATTGGGAGATAACCGAGAGCTCTCCGGATGCGCCGAAACATGCAACCCAAGAGCTTCTGGGCTCCGCCCCTGGACCCCCGCACCGTTCAGCATAGTTCATCTCTTCAAGATAAGGCCTAAAAAAAAACCCTTTTCCGAAAGCACTCGGACCATGTTAACCTCAAAAGCTTCCGGGGTCCTCTGCCCCTGAACCCCCACAAGGGGCTATTACCCTCTATGTCCGCATGCCCCGAGATCGATGGCGCTTGCCCTGTGTTGCTCATGTTTGAGTATGGCTTGCCCTGTATGTAAGGGTCAGCCCAGACGCTTGACCGTCGTTTTGGATACCTCCGCCGGCTTGTCGCGGGGTGTCTTCGGCAAGCTCCAGCGGACAACTTATACATGCAGCAGCGTAGCATGCACGAGCATAGCTGCCAAGTACCTGGTATGGAGCGCCCTGTATTTAGACAGAGGGCGGCTGCTGACCGCCTTAGTCGGGTAAAGTTGTTCTTAGGCAAGTCCGGTCCCTTGAAATAGTCTCTAGAGCAGTTTGGGGGAGTTGGCTTGTGGAAAGAAAGAATTGCTGTCAACCAAGTGGCATCTATTGGTTTTGAGCCTGGTGAGCTTCTTCCGCCTGGGGGCTGGCTTCTCGTGGCTGAGTGGCGGTTCTCAGCTGATTGAGATCAAGAATCGCCGATCAAAGGTTTCCTTGCAGCAGATCAAGACACTAGATGTGGTTGTGGAACAACACCATAGACAATCTTGGTCTGCCATTGTTGGTGTAACGATGCACATACAATGACCTTGCAGAATTCATTAAAGCAGCACAGACTTCTACCCCCCTCTGTCTAGATCACATTTGAGAACCACAATGGGTTTGGATACGATAAGAAGAATTTCCGAGTTTAATAATCATGGATTGTTCAATTGCGATCTTTTAAGCAATGCTGTTTCCTTGGTAGACAAGCTTAATACCGCTCCTTTGATTCAGAAATTGGTCTTCTCTTCCTCTCTCCCTTCTTGAGTCATTCTAATGTCTTCCTCTGTATCGATTATTCTTCGCTCTACTAATTATGGTCAGACAACTCTGTTTGGCTCAACTCTCCTGAATGGCCACCTTGATTAGTGCACAATCATTTAACTTCCAACCTTGATCA
This sequence comes from Ophioderma brevispina, assembly GCA_023653785.1. Taxonomy (NCBI): domain Eukaryota; kingdom Metazoa; phylum Echinodermata; class Ophiuroidea; order Amphilepidida; family Ophiodermatidae; genus Ophioderma; species Ophioderma brevispina. The sequence goes on from JAMKCH010017405.1 coordinate 38,204, forward strand.
TCTGGTGGAGGAATTCTGACCTCGCACTCTGCCTGGTACCAAGCCTGGGCTGAATACACATATGTCTCTCTATAGATGTGCGCTCTCAACAAATCTCTCATACGAGTGCTCTGGCACATCTGTCGATCTTCCAAGGATTAGGAAGGCATCGATATACTTGTCACGTTTGACTTTAACCCCTTCTACCTGACCATTGTTGTACCAAACTCCCGACCCCCCTCCCCGCGATTTTTGTTACTGGAACATCCGATTCCTGTAAATTTGGTAACCACAGGATTAGCTTAGAGTTTCTTTTGTCATTGGTATCAAAATAAGTGCCAACATCCCCATTAGGACGTCACTATGACGTCATATGTTGAAGAAAGTAAAAATACATGTACTGATTAATGGTGGAAATTGATATTTCGGCATTTTTAGCGACTCAAAAACATTATAATAGCACTAAATGCTCTCAATTTTTATAAAACTAGTAATTTCCATCAAGTAAGCCAAACCGGCATGAAAATTGTATATTCCTACGCATTTTTGGCGAAAATTGATTTTCCCCTATGTGTGTCTATTGAAATTGACAATTTTGCTACATGCGAACTTTATTGACTCCATTGTGACGTAATGCTGCTAGGCATGTTGGTACTCATTTTGGTATCAATGGAAAGAGGAGGACCATAGGCTATCTATTGTTTGTGTTGTGATAGGGGCATGTTGGACTTCTCTCCCGAAGGGGGTGATTGCATTTTGGCAGCCATTTTGAACCCAAAGCGCCCCTCACCGTTTAACCCAGGGGTGGGGATTTTTGCAGACAACTCAATTCAGTTTGCTTATGGTAGAAGTTCACAAAAATCGGTTGGCTCCAAAATCCCGGGGGGTGCACTGCAAGGTGGTCGTGGTAGCCCGTAGTCTAATTACTTGAATGCGTTGATATGCGTTATAGTAGAAAATATTATAGCGTCCAGATTTGAAAATATTCTTTCAAGATAATATAAGGCCTCTTAAGGTGATTAAATTTCCTGGAAAGGAGCTGATATGTTAAATATTTTAACTTTTTATATATGTTGTTTACGAGATTTACTAAACGTGTATGTTTAGAAAGGTTCTAACTTTGTTTTTTTAAATGTTTTGATGTACCTTATCTTATGACACGATATGAGCACAATTTGTTTTTGTATTGTTGTTAGTTTTTTTTTAATTTTAATACTCACTCATCACTCAGTCACTCACTCAACGTCACTCATACTCACTCACTCAATCAAATTGATACAGAGGACACCTTGTAGTATATGACACAAAGAAAGATTTAGCAAGGGTACCAATCCATGTGTGGGGGAAAGGAAACAGTGAGAAACAGGAAACACGGCAGACAACACAAGTGCAATGTAAGGACATGAGGAGATTTCCAGAAAGAAGCGACCCAATTATTCTCGAACATCGGGTTTGTTACATATTTGGAATGATTATCAATGTATTAGATCACAACAATGAAGTGAACTAAGCGAATACGACGCTAGGGAGTGTTCATTATTATGCAGGGGGAGTTGATGATGGAGGATTTCAGTCTTTTTTAAACGCTATTTTTCAGTCCCACCTTCAATTTCTTGAAAATTTCATGTCCCCCCTGGCTATTAGAAACAATTTCAGTCCCCTTGAAATTTTCAAATTATACAATTAATAAAATGGTCAAATCCAGGACGTCATCTTTTAAGGGCAGCAAGAGTGATTGCTTCCATTAGCTCTCCTTTAAGTGCATTGAAGGAGAATGATTTTTTTTTTAAAAACTCCTCTTGGAAGATAATTCTAAGGTACATTGCCGAAGTAAAGGTCTTAATTGCTCCCTGAATAGTCATTCTTTGATGACCGTCTTTTTACTATCTTTACTGTCAAGAAATGGTAGACATCAAGGATATTGGGGGGGCTTATAGTGTTAGAAGGTACCTATCCCATCGAATTTTAGCCAAAAATGATCCTACAACACTCGTCACTGTTATTGGTCACAAAGCCACCGCCCGCTGCGTGTTTTGCTTCCGGGTCTCAAGATGTGCAATTGAAATATGAAATTACATTTCACATAGAGATGTCCTGCATAGCTGCAAATAAATTTCACAGATGAGTGGCATTGGTAGTGGATGTGGTGCCCAAGGACAAGATGTTAAAGTGTTGCCTGAGCAGTTAGAATGAGCAATAATGGGGGGGCACAGGCTGACCACTTTTAGGGCCCGGCGGGGGTCAGGGGGCTGAGCCCCATGGAGGAAGCTCTTGTGTTTTAGGCAGGTTGTGTGCTTAAGAGATCTATCAGGGATTGATTCGCATTTATTTATTTATTAGAACAGAACTTTTGGAAACAGCAGTGGCACACATATCAAACGGCTGCGTTTTCAAACAACAGGGGTTATAAGCATAGATTGCGATATAATGTACAATTAAAAAGCAAAAGAACTAACAAACCCTGCAAAACCTCAGAATCCCACGGGACCATTATTTGAGGAGATGAAATTTATTGAACTATAAATATTGCTTAGGCCAAAATGATCTCTTTTTCAGCGAAACGAGCACGTGTCGGAGGCACTGTCAGCACTGTATCAGTGTCTTTGACGGTCAAGTGAGTCGCGTAAACCTATGTGGTTGTTGGTCAAGGAATACTGTGACATTATGCCTTTCTTAAGTAATGAAGATCAATAAAAGGCACTGGAAAAGTAGTTGGTAGTTAAATGTTAAAGTGGTTGCCCCTAATCACATAGCGCGAACAATAATGGGTGGGGTACAAGGCCCAGTTTTGGGCCCCCGATGGGAGGGGGGCCGGGGGCTGGGCCCCCGGAAAGCTTTGGTTTTGCATGTTTGAGTGCCTTTTTAGAGCCCTCAGTTATCTCATCATCTTGAAGCAGAGTGAATATTTTTGAACTATAATATTGCTATTTAGGCCAAATGATCCTTATCAGAGACTGAGCACTGTATCCGTGTCTTTGACGTTTCTGTGAGTAACATAAACCATAGGTGTTGTTAGTCAAGGAATAATGTGAAGTTCCTTTCTCCAGTAATCAGTAAGGATCAATACAACAAGCTAGTGGAAGAAAATTTTGTAGTAGAGTAATGGCCTTAATTTAATGATGATATATGATGATGATCATCATAATACACTTTTTTAATCATAGGAATGAATTTTGGGTGTAAATTTTTGTAATCTGCCAAATTAACTAGGACTGATTCTCAGATGGGAGACTTTTTACCTTGATACCTATTGTAAGAGCATACAAAAATCATTTTCATAGAACATTTGAAATATAATCTCTGATTTTATATGGGCATACTGGGTAGCATGGATCCAGGTGTTCCTATACTACAGTGTCCGTGTGTGTGAAGTGTCACTACAACCGATAGGTCTATTGGTTCTCCAGTGCGTGTAGAACTGCATGAATGCATCATTTTTTCAGCACTCTACTCAAATGGCTCGTCTACAAGGTCATGGTTTTATTCCGTTACATGTTGATATGGTAGCTAGGCGTAGGACCACTTTTCCATGGGGGGACACTCAGTTTCTTACACCGGCATGGATAACCAATATGTCAAGGCCTATAAAGGATGGATAAAAGTGAGATGTTTGACATCCACACTCATAACAATTAAGAAATTGAATACATGGCTTTATGTTTGTACAACATTGAATTAACGAGGATAGTTTATCATTTAAAATCCTTAATAATATCATCACAAAAATGTGCAGGACTTTTAATTTCATAATCAAATAAACATTCTCAGTTGTGCCATGTGATATCAAAGTGAGTTGTTTACCAGTATTTATACTTGTGATGAAAGTTAATAAATGCCATTCAAATCGGGGTAGTGGGACAGCCCGGGGCTTATATAGCAATGCACACACTATATGATTATGCAAAGTTTTCTGTCATACATGTGAGCATCAAATGAAGCTAGTGTGATAACCTTGGGTATGTCAGGTCTTATGCAACTCCTAAACAAGTACTGTCCTTAATGTAGAATAAAAAGCGGGAATATTAAATTCTGTTTTACAATCATGGGCTTATCTTCTTGTCTCTTGTATGTGAAAAAATAATGTTAAATTTTGTAGCAAAGGATAATATTTAAAATACTGAACTACAATCTGCAAAATCCAGGAGGAAATTATATTTAATGCTAAACTTGTGTTAAAAGATTTACCTACACATTTGGACACCTTTAATGTCTAGACAGCAATTCATTTTTTGATAGGCCCTCTTCTTTATTTTTATGAACATCACTCTATTCAAATGGTGAAAAACAACTATTGTACTCGGTTTCAAAAACACAGTTTCATTTTTTCATGAGGGCCTTTAACAAAAATTTCGCTCCCCCCCCATTCTGTCAGAAAAAGTAATTGTTGCCACCCCCCCCAAGATTTAAAAAAAAAAATCATGTCCCCCCCCTTGATTTCCTCCATCCCCCACCGGCGTGTCGAGTAAATAATGAACACTCCCATGGAATAGCTGATGATTTAGTGTTTCTTGTCGTGCACGACAGAAAGTCAAAAGCATGGTTTTCTATGGGAACGATTATCATATGGAAAGTTCAAAACAAGGTTTGAGTTTTCTTTTGCACCTGCTTTTTGTCAAATTCACTGTTTCGTAGGTGGTCTACAACCGATCCAGTGAAATTTAAGAGAAATTCGTATCGAAAAAAAATCTTACTCCTGTACTTAATGAAATTAAGCGCACAATTTTAAAACATGCTATAATCTTTCCTAATTTTAATGTACTTTTCTTTGAGATACCCTCTGATACGCTGTACAAACCCGAAAATCTGGTTCGAAGAAGAAGTTGGAAGATAGCCACTCCAATCCAAAGCAAACATCGATTGACAAAGACCAGGCTTCACTCCCGAAGGAATGCAACATAAACTACAGTGAAGAGAGGACCGGTTGTTTTTTCTTTCATGGATACATTGATGGGCAATTCAACGCTAACAAAACCACGTTGTGGAAAGGAAAGCAGTTTTTTTCACATAACAAGATAGGTCCTCTTGTCACAACCCAAGTAAGATTAAAAATCTTGAATTTGGATAGTTTTCCCAAATCCGTGTTTTAACTTGTTTACGCAATATGCCTTGAATGAGGAAGGCTCCGTGAGCAACCCGTGAGCAACGGCCCGGATTTGCTGTTCCATTATGTCCGGACTGTCAGCATAAACACTAACAGAGTCCACGTTCTCATAAAATGTGAAAGGGAAATACGCCAATATCCTCACGATAAATTTCAAATAGCGATAGGGCTTATGATATTCGACGCGCACGAAACGAAACAGGCCTCAGTGCACCCATTGGATACACGCTTTATATGTTTATACATTTATTTAATTTGACAGAATAAAGCGTTTGTGTAATACAATGAGTGCACGAGGCCTTGTTGTTCGTTCGTTTAGTTGATATAATAAGCCTAGCGATAGTTAATACTCTTAACAAAATAAAGGACATGTTTTAGCATCTGATCGTGTGCTCCAGGAGTATGGATAACCAGGATCACACATTGTACAAGTAAGCAGAATAGCATATTGTACAATGTAAACAAAAAAAAACTACAATCGCCTAGTAATACTTATATAACAAATAAGAGTAGATCCTTGTAATTTGAGTGGAGGATTATAGGTCACGTGTCATAATAAAAGATATATTAAATGCCCCTTGGTCACACACCGTGATTTTTGTTCCATTCGGAAGGTTTTAGTTTTCATTACCTTTCGTTCCATTGCACGTCTCGTGCGTCTTCACAAGCAGGTCACCATAATACGATCACGCACATTAAGGAACTTCGCCGGGCTATGATGCAAGATTATGCTCAATCGCTGTGGTGCTTGCAGGAGTTTCGGAAAAACTGGCGTAACTTTACTGAGGGCGAACAATGGGGAGATCTTGTTTTCAGTCTCCCGGAAGCGATATGTTTTCAGAAGAGTTCTATACTTGGAATTCCTGACCATGGAGTTTTCTTCGACAAAGTTTAGCAGGAAAATATAGCAAGTATATAGTAGGAGAAGGTCAATGTAAGTCAACATTATGCCTAGCCTGGGCTAATGTGGACGGGGTCTTGCCACTTGGCTCTAGCCGAGCCTAGCCCTAGCCTAGTTTAGGGCACTTCGCGGCAGTCGTCAAGCTAGTCTGAGCTTAAAAGTTGCTTGAAGAAAAATTAGAAAAAACTAAATATTAAAAAACAAATACTGTTTTATTCGGCAATGGAAAGCGTATTTTTCATTCGTTGAAAGATGAAATGTTCCATTCAAATCGGCTAACGCTTCATTGAATGGAACATTTCATCTTAAACTCATGAAAATATCTTTACCATTGCACTCATAAACATTAATTATTGTATTATCATGCTGTACTCTAATATATGGTGGAACTGGTCAAAATTGATTGCAGGAATTTGTAGAGTTCCATCTGGCCCGCCAGTCATTCTTAACAGGTGCTGTGCCTTTAAATAAATATTGTCCACTCGAATGTGTGCAAAAGGGGACACTTGAGGGTTTGAAATAAAATTATACATTTCAGCTTAACAGTGGAGTTGGACAATTCAGTATGGAAAATATATTTTTTGATTGACCCTGAAGTAGGTATAGTAAGTAGTAAGGTTATAAGAGAATCCATTCTAGAAGTTGGGGAAAGACGGTTTGACGATTGTTTTTATTTTAAAAGAATCGGTAGCTAATATATAGTTTGTAATCAATTTTATATTTAAAAAAAGGGAACTTGTAAAATAAGGGTTTAAAATTAGTACGGGGTTAAATATGAAATCAAGTCCACATGTGTTTAAATGTGCACAATGTATTTGTTTATATAGGATTAAGGAAGATACAATTTGTCTATAGGTTCGAAAACCTCAGTTAAAAAGTCCTAAATAAGGGGCAAGGCCATCCTGGGGGAAACCTTTACCCAGTGCCTCCGATTTTTGAAAAAAAAAACTGGTGTCCAAATTGTTAGTCTTGCCTGATTTACAATGTTTGGCATTGGTTTCGTAATTAGTGGGCAAAATGATATGAGTCTGATGATCTGGTTGACGAGTGGGATGTGACTCCTATTGTTTACGTCGGATCATCTAGTAGTTAGGCGTGTGCTTGATGAAGTAACTGGGGGGGCATCCAGAAAATTGGAATTTCCCGTACTTCAAAGCACACATCATAATGATTTGATAGTGACTCAAAATAAAAGTAGATCTGGTGTCGGGAAAGGGCTTTCAGTGTTGATGATCTGGTTACTGCTTATAATGACGTTTGTCAATCTGTTCTGGGTGCTCATGCCCAGCTAAGATCAGGCCCGTCTCGGTAAGGAATTAGACCTAAAAATGGGTACACTAAAGCTGTTGTTTGATGCACGTCGTCTTCGGCGACGAAATGAGAGGCGTTGGAGGAAAACTAGATCTGACGCTGATTACCAGACAACACCCGTGCGAAACGAGCTGATAGTGATGCAAAGATCTGGAAAAATCCAAGTATTATGCAGGCAAATTTGACAACGGAATGCTAAGGACAGTATAGGACAGGAAACGAAGGTTTTTTTTTTTTTTTTTACTTAATCAACATACTGAACCTACCTGATGATGGTCAAACTGTTGAACTTGCTAACAACTTTGGTGATTATTTTCTTGGCAAGGTTCATAAAATCAGGCTTGAACTTGATGCTAAAGCTTCCGTAAACAGTGACCTTCCTAAATTCGTCCAATCACCATTCTGGCGGTGTGTAGATTAAGTCAATCCAACCTGTTACATGAAGATGCTTTGCATGACCGATTATGAAGTGTCTTCAAGAAGGCTGTTCTTTAGACCCAATGCCCACGTGGCTGGTAAAGCAACCAGCTCTCTGTTTTGATACCAATTTTAACTAAAATTGTCATCACCTCTCTTCTGAGTGGTACCTTTCCAACGGGCTGCGTAAAGCTATCATTACGCCTATTCTGAAGAAAGCTTCCTTAGACAAAAATATTTGGGCATTATCGTCTGTCTCAAATTTACCTTTTGTTGGCAAGTATGGAAAAATTGTTCTGTCAGGGTCGGATATATTGATACCAATAGTTTGTTCATGATCCATACCAATTGCCTATACCAAGGCTGCAGCACAGAGGAATGCACTCGCTTGTGTGCAAAATGACATCCTTCCGTGCAATCGATACCAGAAGGGCCGTTTTCCACTTCATGCTCGACCTTCTGGCAGCTTTTGATACCGTGGATCATGATATTCTTCTGCCAACGGCTTGCTGGGATTTCGGTTTCAGGGGGATATCTATAATTGGTATAAAACCTACTTGGAGTCGAGAACCTGTAGTGTTATCAATAAAAAACGGGACTCTCTAGGGCAAAAACTAAATCAGTTTTTGGGTCCCCCAAGGTTCGGTTATTGGGCCTCAGGGTTTCACCTACTATACTCGTAGAGTGGGTCACATAATTCAAAAACATGGTCTAAAGTATCTATATATGCAGACGAGGTTCAAATATATGCCATCTTTACCAAAACTGTTCTGGTGATGTGTTGGCATTGTTTAATTATCTGCTGTGTCAAGGAGTACAGTCCTGGATGCTAAAAAATGGTTGAAGCTAATCAGGAAAAACAGAATTTTGGTGCTTATCCCCCACCAATACAGTTTTTTGCAGCCATTTTACTCTAATCGGGATGGTATGAGATTCCCTCTTCACCGTGGTCCATTCGCAACTTGGGTGTAATTTTTGACCACTCCATGACATGGAAGAGCACATTTCAAACTATCCCGCTCCATAAATTGGCAGTTGCGGAATCTCCATCGTATCGTAAGTTTCTTGATGCTGACACTTGTCACAATATCGTTCGCACTTCTATATATCAAAAAGGATTATTGCAAACCGCTCTTGTATGGTATAGAAAAAAACATCGTAACCGTCTCCAGTTCTGCATTAAATAAAATGTTGAGCGCTTTATTTTGAAGCAACCTAGTCGCACTCATGCCTCGCCTTTCTTCAGACTCTCCATTGGTGATCAGTTAAAAGAGGATTCAATTCAGGTCTCGTTCAGGCATTCAAAGCCTTTCCATTTTAGGTCTCCGGGATATTGTTCGTCTTATTTCATTCCATGGTCACAAGACTAGATACAAGTCTCGGTCGGATTGGGCTATGACATTTGGAGGGTCCCTCGTGTCCAAAAACAAGCGGGCGATCGTGCCTTTTCTGTGGCAGGTCCTCACCTTTGGAATCTGACCTGCCGAGTAGTGTCCCGTACATTTGTCATCTTGACAGTTTAAAAACAATCTCAAATCTCATTTTTTATTCTTATTCTGCTTGTTCTCTTTTTCTCAGGCGCCTTGTGCACTGGTTAAAAAGGGCGCTAGTAAGTCTTATTATTATTATTATATTAAATCTAAACAAGGGTCTACATAGTCTAAAACTTGACCTCAAATTGTATACAGAGCTGTGCCAAGAATAAATTGCATTTTCTGCTAAGCTGACCCGAGCAATCATGTTACACCAGTGTCAACAAATTCGGAGCGTTCGGATATTTTTGTGACCCCAGGATGACCTTGAAACCTATCAGGTCTGTAGCCGTGTAAATAAAGGTTCGAACCTATACAAACTATACTTGTTTAATCGTATAGTCAGACAAATACCATGATGTACATTTAAACACAATTTACTTGATTTCAAATTTACCGCAGTACTAATTTTAACCCCCTTATTTTACAGGTTTCCCACCTTTTCGTCCAGAGGTTGGACCAAAAGTGCTGATATAGCACCTTCAAACTAATAGCAACACCCTTCAAACCTCTTCCCCCAACTACTATATAGAATGGATTGCATTTATAACACTACTAAGGCGCAATTTTACATATTCGCTTAAGTTTGTAGATCTTGTAGAAAAACGTTTTACCAGTAAAGTGCCATATTTAGCTATTTTTTTCTTTAAATTAACTGAGATTTTCTGAATTTCAGCAAAATTCCCGCAATTGCCATCATGAAAAACCCTCTATTGGTAAGGATAAGCGTCCAAGTGACACATAAGAAAGAAGCCAATTAGGTGTACAAGTGAGCATTACTAATTCACTTACGGTGTTTCAAAATGGCATTAATTTTCCTGCAAACAATTCATGACAATACAAAACCAACGCCAGCTATATCCTTAGTAATCAATTAGGTAACGTCCTTTTGGCCAAGCGAAATGCATGGTTAATTTTCTAGTCGCAGAACCTGGTTTTATCAAATCGAAAAACGTTTTGTTTTGAAATTGAAATACTTGTTTCTTTTCAATTCGAAACTTGCTTTTTCGTTAAAGCCACAAGTTTGTCGATCCAAAGGAAACACGATTATTTATCCCTAAACTTGGTTTCACCTAATGTTTTTCCTTGTTAGAAACTTAGTATATCACTGAGAATCCAGGTTTTTGGATTTATGATATGTTTAGATTGCGTTTAGAATAAAAAAATTTTTTTTTTTTTTTTTTTTCAATTGCCATCAGGAAACCCGCTATTTGTAAGGATAAGCGTCCAAGTGACACATAAGAAAGAAGCACATTAGGTTTAAAGTGATCATTACTAATTAAATTAAGGTTTATCAAAATGGCATTAATTTTCTGAAAATATGTTGTAAATGCATGAACATGAATGACAACATTCATGACAATAAAAACCAACGCCAGCTATATCCTTAGTAATCAATTAGGTAACGTCTTTGGCAAGCGAAATGCATGATTAATTTCTAGTCCAGGAACCTGGTTTATCAAATCGAAAAACGTTTTGTTTTGAAATTGAAATACTTGTTTCTTTTCAATTCGAAACTTGCTTTTTCGTTAAAGCCACAAGTTTGTCGATCCAAAGGAAACACGATTATTTATCCCTAAACTTGGTTTCACCTAATGTTTTTCCTTGTTAGAAACTTAGTATATCACTGAGAATCCAGGTTTTTGGATTTATGATATGTTTAGATTGCGTTTAGAATAAAAAAATACATCGTGTTCATTAATTCCCTCGTATTTAATATTGTTTGCACAGCTTTGTCTTTTTGGCAAGTTCGAACAGTTCTCACTCGTCACCTTCAAGCAGGGAAATCACAAGACATTCGAGCACTTGTTCCTTTTACAGAGCAATTCATCTTACCAAACCAACGTGTACCCCGAAACCAGGAGCAAATATTTTCTGTTTACAGTGGACGAATTTTATAATCACGTTGACAATGTATTCGATAAGGTATAACCGTAAGATCACTGGCGTACCTAGACAAAAATAAATTTAAAAATAGGTGCGATGTAATCACTCGTCACTATGACACGTATTTTACCTATAAATATCTAAATGTAGAAGTTATCCTCTTCACACATATAGGTTTGTACACGAAATAATAATTAGGACCACCTTTCTCCAATCACCAAAGGTTTGTCCATGGCTGGAATTCCATGCGTTCCCTGACAAAATGGTGTTCGACCCCGTAGTAATCCTAGTTCACATCAACTCAACGCGTTCCCTCAATGAACTTGTGTTACTATTCGAAGTGTGACCTATATTTGGAGAGATATTTTAAGTCATTCATTCATAAGACACCTGCATAAATATCTAGAATTTTCAGGTGAACCAGATGCATTTTTTATATTCTTCGCAAGCCTGGATGATCTGGAGGGCAAACAAAAGTTCCTTCAACGTAATTTACCTTCCGTAAAAGGCCCTTTTTCCTTTCATACTTAATGTGGAACAAGTTTGTTGCCCGTTAAGCGCCATAATGTGAATCAGGTGGAGAAAAGGTCAATGCACGTGACGTGACCTTAATGTTCGAGACAATCCAATAACCTAAATTGGATGTGTGATGCCAATCATCAAGAATTTGCATTCCGATATTTTATTGCGCTAGGCTGTTTGAACATTTAAGTAGAGCTACGTATCTTTAAGAAATACCAGGAAATGCCTCAGCCGTCAAAGGGGCATGTGAACTGAATTAACTGTTATCATGGTTATAGTTTGCCCACTGTGAATATCCGCGTTAGCGGATATTAACCGGTTCGCTTCAATTTCCGCGTGCTGAATCTTGCTCAAATAAATCCCTGCTCAAGAGGGCCTTCCCGGGACGTATGAATACAGTGATAGCGGAATCCTAGAAGAGAGAACCTGGACATTTCTAATAGTTAATAATTTTATAAAATTATAACATGTTTGTATCAAATACTTGGCAAAAAGATAACACTATAGCTTGCGTTCGTTGTAGTCTTTTTAATTATCATGACTATCATCGTCATTGTAATCACCATTGTCGATGTCATCGTCATGATAAAGTTTACGGAGGGGTGGGTAAAACTCAACGACTGTTTACATTTCATAATAAGCTCATTGAGGATAAGGAGATCAGTGTCTAAGGGACCTTTAAAAGAGCTAAATGTCATTGGTAATTCATTTTTATGATCTTTTTCAGTACTCAAAATTGGAAACGATAGCATTTCAGACGTACGTCTATCCACAAAGAAAACCAATCACGGTGAATATCACCGAGACAGAGTATGAAGAATTCTCACACATTAACGGATCGTATTATGTCATCAAGGGAACAACCAATTGTAAGTTCATGATGCTCCGTTGATCACATTTTAAAAGTGGACAATCATTCATGATGTTGGATAATCCGTCGTACGTTTGTACATTTGCTTGTTTGTTTCAGATTTCGAGAAAGAGCTGCGAAGTTAACGTTTGCTTTTAGCATATTATGACCAATATTCGAGTTTTTAGCATTATAAATTGTTACACAAGGCCAGTCAATAAGATAGAAGAAGCAAACTTTGTCACTGCGAGATGAGGTTTAGGCCCATTTGAAAGCTTGTTCTATCAAAACATTTATACCACTATAGTAGATTTCAAATTAAGTGAGACTTCTTGTATATTTCCATGGGGTGATATTGATATGGGGGTTTAATCCCCGGCCATGCGGAGACTGGGCCTTTGTTGCCATTGCAAAACATATTGTGTCCATGGTACAAAGTTGCTGTACAGTATCGGCTTACTGGAAACTGATGCATTCAGTTCTACAATGGTCTGCTAATGATGGAAGGATAGAAGTCATGTTCAAATAACAACGTTTAATGAAAAAAAATAATTGGTGTTTTCATCCTGATACTTCAATTGTAACATCCAAGCTATCTTAGATGTGAAATAATGTATTTTGGGTCAACATTTATTTACTAGCTACATTACTATATATTGTATGATTACCATAAACTTTTTTATGGCCATTAAAATAATTCCTCTTACCTCTCACGGCGAATGGACAGACCTAAAACCTTTAATGTGGTCTCACTTATTTTGAAATCTACTATAATAATAATTTCCTGTTTCACATTATACCGGCAGGACAAAAGTGAACTATCATAGAAATGATCACAACTAATGCATCGGTTTTATTGCTAAGAAATCAAAATAAAACAAAAAAACAGGGAATCTATCAACGTTTGTTTAAATCGTCTTAAAGGCTCTCCCATCTGTTAGTTGCTGCAACTCACAAGACCAGTGTGCAAATATTATTTTCTGGTGGTGGTGATGATAATTTAAATCTATTTGCTTTTACTTCAGCTCTGGTAAGAAACCTAAAGACATCGCTATGCTTTTTTTTTTATGAAGGGGGTAACCCATAAGCAGACGATGAAATCAATAAGTAAAATACTGCGCAAGGTATAGCTTGCAAGTTGCAGATATTAAGCCCAACCCTATGCCACAGTGAGCAATTTACATACCGCGTTCTAAGAACTTATTGGCCTCCACTCAAATATACATTTATACTCATAGTCCTGCAGTAGTCCCATATGACCTTACATAAGAGTCTGCACAATTTTTTTTTAATGATTTCTCGGCAACATTGACCTGCTGATTCCAAATCTCGATGATGCAACTTTGACATCCTTGAGCATTTTAGAAGCTTTATGAGTTAGGGAAGGGGGGGGGGTAAATATACAGGTGTAAAATTTGTAAATGTTTCATACATGGTTAAAAGAATATATTTGCTGTTTATTTACTCCGATAATTTGTAATGCTTTGCTTTGGCTTGGGTAGAAACACTCATCCAGCATAATGAGACACTCTCCTTCTGCTGCTTACCTGGGCCTTGTACACTGTAAACTCACTTCTAAACAGTAGTCTCTAAATTATTCAAATGTCCAAGGCTGGTATTCTGAAAGGAAGACTAACTTTAGTCCTACATGAGTGGACCTTTTTCCTTTCAAAATACTGTGAAAGTTAAATGTAACGGGTGAGAAAATTCCTCATGGATGGGCCTTTCCAGCCCATTTTTCTCACTTGTTACAGCACATTTTCAGAGTATGTTGGAAGGAAAAAGGTCCACTTATGTAGGACTAACCCTGGTTTAAACCCAGGTCTAAAGTTAGACTCCCTTTCAGAATACCAGCCCAAATATTCAACATATTGGTGTAGAGAAAATCTTTAATTATGAAGCACTAAACGTAAAGTACATCGAAAAGCCCATCACGAGATTCTCAATGGTCGGTTTGGCTGATAGTAGACAATTCGAATGCCATTTAATTTGAAAAACATACCATTATACTATATCATGATTATAGCATGAAATTTAAATCACTTTTTAATATAACTAGTGCGTTTTCAGACTTTTTAAAGGTGCAACGAAAGATTTCGCACAACAGGTGTCCCTAAAAATTCTGATTTTTGCACTACACTGCAAAAACTGGGGTGTTAAAATTTTAACACCAAGTCGGTGTCAAGCTTGTTGGTGTTAGTTTATGGTGTTGAAATTTAGGATTTAACACCACTCGGTGATGCTGCATAATTTTAATTATGGGTGTTGGTGTTCTGTTTATGATTTGTTTAATAGAGGCAAGTAGTTATAATAGAAGCACAAAATAACAAAATCAAGCGTTTTCTACTAAAATATCACGTTACAAAGATATATGTTAACACCAAAGTTTGGTGTTAAGTAACACCAGAGGGAGTGGTCCCGTATTGACTCCAGGAGAGTGTTAAATTACACCAGTAGTGTCAATTTGGCACCATATGTGGTGTAAAATTAACACCAAGCAGTGTCATATCATACACTGAAACACCAAAATTGGTGTTAATATAACACTAACATGGTGTAATCTAACACCAGTGGGTATGGTCCCGTATTGACTCCAGGATGGTGTTAAAATTAACACCCATGGTGTTAAAATTAACACTCCAGTTTTTGCAGTGTAATGTAAATAATAACAAAAAATTAAAAAAGTTAAAAAACTTAAAAAAAGCAAAAATTTCTTTTTAACAAAATTTTTGAAATTTTAATTTTACTATAGGGCAAAACTAGATGTTCAGCCCTATTTTTGTATCGGAATATCCTGCCCGTATCATTTTTTTCAGCACGAAACCCTTTTGACAAATAGTGCGTGCAGGATACATGGAGCACGATTTATTATAAATACACAATATAGGTACTACATTCGCAAGACGCTGTAAATAATTACACAGGTTCACTACACGCACTGGTTTTTCGACGCGTTATATATTTCATTATTCATCAAGTTACACATGACGAACTAAATGCCATAAACCCGGGGGAAGGACCCGACCTGCTCGAATAATTCATCGGGCATTGGGATTTCCAAACGGTAATATTTGGTAAGACTAAGCTCACGTAACTACCATTTACTATGGCACGTGTCTGTCTCAATTTCTTACAAAATCTCACTCTTAAAACCCTAGTTCAAAAGATCTTAGTAAATCATGATACAAGGAATAAGTTATTGATTTCACATCCGTCGGGGTAGTGGAATTAAAATATTGTAATGTTCCCAATAACGGTCATTTAGATTTATATATTGTGGACAGCCTACACTTTATCAAGTCCTGAGTGTAACCGTCGATCGCGTAAATAGCGCCCCTCCTACCGTTCAGTCTCTTTGAAAGGACTAGAGATCGATGTGCGTCGGATGTTTAATGCCGATTTGAATTCAGTCTGTTGTTAGGATGGCATGCCCTCCCCCCCTTAAACAATATTGAAGTTACCTGTTCGTTAGGTGTAGTAATAATAGCACATGTGAGTTTTAATGTGTTGTTAAAAGGTTTCATTAACTAACAGATTTACATGAACGTAACAGACTACATGACGTAGCAGATGAAGTATGTCGTAACCAATCAGAATGAACAGATTTAAAATCGAGATTACATTAGAATCACAACTGCAGTCTCCACAAGTAAGTTTGATCAGTGAAGTATTTATGTATGGTCTTTAATATCAAAACGCAACTAGTCTTGAACCCAAGATGATATACCTGCAGCTTGAACTAGGCAATTATTATTTTGGATTGGGTGTGGAATTGGAGACGCAGGCTAGCAAACTAATGATGGCCAAATATTGGCAAACGTTGGAAGCCCTCGGCATATGCAACATTTGCCCAACATCAGTCCAAATCTATTTGCCCATCAATGCATCAACAGTTTGGCATTCCAACGTTATATCCATGTGGGATGCAATGCCAACATTTGGAATTCCAATTTGCTAAGTTTGGCATGCCACATGTAATCAGCTGTTGGTATCAACATTTTGCTCAATGCTTGAATGCCATTTCTTGTTCAACATTTTGTAAGTCTGCTATAGGTGCAAAACACAAAAAAGATGTGTAATCCTTGTAACAACATTTGTATTCCACCTTTGTACAATTTTTGATGTCATTTGCTAATTGACAGTTTGAATTTTGCTGTTGCCCAATGATGTCCTTTTCATTTCGTGTACCAACAGTTGGTATTCCCCCAACATTGGTGCAATGTTGGAATGTCCATTTCAGTTTCAACAGTTGCCATTCCACCACTGGCCCGATGGCGGAATGCCACTCAGATTGCAAGACTACTTTGGACTAATGTCGGTAATATTTCTATGCACACCTGTTTGACCTATGTCATCTCTTTTAATTTTAGAGCAATGTAAGCGGTGTCGACTCAATTTTGATAACGATACACTCTAAAAAGTGTGTTAGCATTGAACATTTTTCTTGCCTTCACTTTGTAAACAGGTTTAAAAGAAAACATTGCATGTCAAATTGCTAAACACCAATGTTTAATTGCTAAACACTAGCCATTCACACACTAAACAGGTTAACATTCGACATGTTTATAAAGTGAAGGCAGAAATGTGTTTAGAAAAATGTTTAATGCTCTAACACAGTTTACAGTGGTATAAAGGGACATGCAGAGCTAATTAACCTATGGCTAAAGTCGGAAAAATATGTTGTGGTAATTTTTCCTATAACCTACCAATGTCATGATTTGTATGGTATAGCGCCTCTATATGCCCATTCCACATAGAGCACGACAAACTTTACGAAAACACGCAAAAGAATCCTCAAACCACCACAAAGCGAGGCACGACGTGCTGATTACGACGTCACACGATTCATGTCCATGTCGTGTGATCTATCCAACCAAGTCTGCACGTGGCCGTGCATATACAATCAGGATCATGCCTGTGACCAGGTTCCTGATAGGCCCAATGGAAATGCTTAAAAAACGTAATATCGAACTATCCAAACGGTATAATGGAACGAATGTCATGATGAGACATGTTTGAATTGCGTTTGGCCTGTGCTATTAGCCCGCATAGCACTAAAGACGATTGTCAGAACTAAACCACTGTTATTTTCGCTAATATGGACCTGATCTATTGCAATCATCAAAAAAACAAAGAGAGAAATTGTTACTAAGTGTCTACGAAATTGAATTTAACATAGGATGAAATTGGTTGTAATCACACCATATTAGTTGTCAAAAGTGTGTCACCGTTGATATATATTTTTTTGTCCTGGTTTTGGCTTAATAATGAGACTTTCAAACAGCTGTGGTGTCGGTTGCGGTCGCAAGCCACCGTCGGGCCATGCGCCAACGTTGGGGTGACATAGAATTACAAACTGTTCATGCAAACTTCGTCGGCAATACCAGCTGGCCCAATCTTGGCCAATATTGTGGATGTGTGGGCGTGGTCTTGAACATTTCATTTATTACTATAAATTATTGCATAGGCATTAATCATATTTCGTCTACCGAGGTGACTCTATGCAAGTTTTCTTAATAATTGGACGCAGTTGTTTTATTTAAACACAGACATGCTTGTTCACGGTTTCAAAAGCAAATAATGAAACAGTAACAAGTTGTTTTACTTGATAACATCATAGATATATATTTTGTTTTCGCAACTATACATTTAACATTGTCATATTCTTTACTTTTACAAAGTAAGGTGGACTGTACAAGATTCCTCCTTTACCGAGTATGGATTAAGCCTCCATTTCCATCCCCTTCTCCTTTTTAATTTATTTAACCTTGTTTGAAATTTTAGACACCGTTTTGAGTTTGACCGTAGTGGCAAAAAACCTGTTTAATATTGGTACGTGTATTTGCCTTCCAGATTCCAGACGATGACACTAGAGTTTGAATATTTCAAGTGTTCATATGCAAAAAAGGAGGAGAGTCTCCACTATGCTACGCCCTCACTTTCTTCACCTTTCATACACGTAAGGTAAAATCAACTGTCCGGATGGATGGAGGGTGGGTGGGCGGGCGGACGACGGATGGATGGACGGATGGACGGACGGCCGAATTGGGAACGTGGGAATTTTATCTGGCTTTCCATTCCACATACATTTGAAAATAAATAACCGATTGTTTTCAAATATTCATGTTGAAGGATTTTATCCAATCTAAAGGCAGTGAGATCATGTAATGTTTGGTATTGGTTTTAAAACTGCCAATCCAAACTGCAGTTTTTTTTTTTGTGTGTTTATTTTCATACCACTCATTTATAAATATGTCAAGTGTTTCCATTGCATTTTCTAAAGAGTGGGGAAACCCACCATATATGGTCTTGTCATCAGCATCAATACAATATCTCAACAAAAGGTATTGTTAGGTAATTCAAAATTTGCATGGATTTACTTCACCTGGGGTTAATTCACTAAGTTTGTCTATATGCAATATTCTGAGCCTCTTTAAATGTTACATCAAATCAAAATGTTCCACAAATATTGCCAGGGTTGATAAAGTCCACCACAAGTAAAAATAGTAGCTTTTTCGGAAAATACCGCTGAAGCAAAAAATATGGAGGAATGTTTGTTTTTATTCTTATTGTAAACCGGGGGGGGGGGCCGTTGTATTCAAAGGTGTATATTATGCGTGAACATGTACTTCCGAAATGCCCCTAAACAGTTTGATTTCCATCGACTAAAAAACATACCCTAACAAGTAATTTATCTGTTTTGCTACCATAAAACAAGTCTTTTTGTCAGTGTTTGCTACTTAAACAAGTAAGGCAATGCATTGCGGTGATAGATATACCCTTATTTATCTGGCTTTGCTCCTTTTGCTTACTTCAAATTTACAATATTTGATGATTTGATCTCGCATACATCACAATTTCGGGGTTACAAAAAAACAATAAAACCCTTGCAGTTGTTTCAAAGGTTGACTATATGCGTGAACATCGACTTCCGAAATGCACCCTAAACGAGTTTTTCCATCGACTAAAAATCTACCCTAAACAAGTATTTTACTGTTTTGCTACCATGACAAGTCTTTTTGTCAGGTTTGCTACCTTAAACAGTAAGCAATGCATGGCGTTTTGATAGTATACCCTTATTAGCTGGCTTTGCTCATGTTGCTTTCTTCCAAATACAATTTTTGATGAGTTGATCTCGCATACATCACATTTCGGGGTTACTAAAAAAAACATCACCTTTTTTTCCATATTTTTGGCTGTTTTTGGCACCCCTAAGCAATGTAGCGCGTACATGCCTGTTGGAAAAAAGAGACCCTTTTTTAACGCGTTTTCTTGTTGACGCATCTATCCACCTTTGAATACACTAGTGTGGGTTGGTGTGTATTCCCGTAGGATTTTCATGCTAAAATTGATTTTATGGGCTGTTTGGGTTTCAGTATGGCCAAACTGTCAGAAAAGATGGGGTGCAAATTTCGACTGATTCCCCCTCCTGCAAGGGGGAAATGTTGTACCGGGAAAAATTAAAAATCAAGTCAAATTGTTGTTTTAATGTATAGCTAGTGCGTTCCTCTCCTCATAATGATTAACATAAGTATATATTTGCCTAGAGTTTCCAACCTTTGTTAAGCTGTATAGCCCCATAATGGTTCAAGTCCACCCTTGGGTAAAATCTTCGATTTTGTTGAAAGTGGTGTCAAATGATTTCCTTGTGTCATACTGAAACAAGAAAATGCAATTTTAACTGTTTTGGTAGATTTCACCATTTGCAACATCCAGGAAAAGTTTCGGTGACCCCCCTAGACCATGTAACCCTTGCTACATTTTGCTATTAATTAGCCAACCAAATGTCAACACACTTGTAAAATAAATACAATTTTTGGATCATGTGAGACAGTACAACAACTTATCACCAGTTTCAAAAAATCTGAGCATTGGGTAAATTTTACCCCAGGCTGACCTTGAAACAAGTGCTTATGGGCTATAGCGCTTTAACTAAAGGTTCGGACCTAGGTCATATAATACTTTTTTAATCCGTATAAGAGACGAACATATAATGTACATTAAAAACAATTGGACTCGATTATTATATTTTTCCCTGTAGTAACGTTTCTCCTTGAGGAAGGGGGAACAGTCCTAAAATGTGCACCCCATCAATTTTCTGACTGGTCCCTATTGAATGAAAGACAGACGAAAATCAATTTTAGCACCAAATCCTACGGGAACTGTTTCATGACATACCAACCCACCTTCTACAAGTGGCCCCCGGTATGTAAGGCATGCACTAAGATCCAAACGTGTCGGTAATGTGCAATATAATTCACAATTAGGGCCTACTCTACTCAAATTTCACCTCGTGTTTTGTAGTAACGTCATTAGCATCCTGCTTTCGCGCTAGCCGTTCAATTGTGTCACCTTTACCATATTTACACGCGTGCGTATTGTGCTGCGTGCGATTCCGAAGACAGCACAGGCTTCTCAGAAAAAAAAAAAAATTCGGCGTCCGGCAGGTATTTCCCACGGTTGTAGTCTGTGTCACAGAGTGCGAAGGTATTATCTAAATTGGTACTGCGCGCTGCGCGAGAGATTAACGTTAAAGTCCGACTCAGAGATTTCCCATGTGTCCGCACTAATTTTTTCAAACAACTCGTGGTTTTTTGCATATACATATGCTTGTCCATAATACTAATCACTGTGTGAATAACTGAGCTCACATCGAATTCCCTTCCTGTAGAAAATCACAACTTGTTATAAAATTCCGGACCGGATTTTCGTTATACACTGTATCCTATGCACTGTTATACTGTGGGCATAATTGTTTACTGCTGAAAACGAAAATCCGATTTATCTCTAACTTTGAATTAAGCCTTTTAAGGTGGCTATCTTTGTGTTTAATACTATTTTAATACTACACCAAAATCTCTGAATCACCTTTAACAGTCCCGTCATATTCTCTAAATCCAAATATCTCCGGAAAACGAAGGGGTTCTATGGATGTTTTTGCATCAGAGGGTCCGTTACTATGTTTTGTTTTGAATATGTCTTAATTGGGTCTGAACCTATAGAACCGAGCGAGTAAGAGGATTGAAAGTTTTTGTCTGGTACTTCGTTGCTCGCAGACACTGAAAGTGACACGCAATGCTACGGTCGCATCCATTTTTCCCCAATGTCGTGAGAATTTCAAACACTGGTTCAATTTACGCCAACTTTTTTTTTTCAATTTAGAAACAGATTACGTACTTATCGAACCGCCGCCATCTCTAAATTGTCAACTTTAATATTCTCAGAGATCTCCTGATGGAGGTTCGAGACAAAAGTATTTTATATATTTGCCTTACTTACTTTTTTCCCTCTTTGTCAGATTTTGTATGACAATAGCCATCGCAGCGGTCATTTACGGGTAAGCCTCACTTCCGGAATCAACGGTTGACGAATTGTGCTCTTAAAAATCACAGAAGTTGCTCTCCTTTCGAAGGTAAGTGGTCATTAAAACATACACGTGTGAGGTAACTCCACATATGATGATAACCGTGGCATACTTATTTCGTCAATGCAAAGGCAAACCGTTAATTAGCGTGCTCTGTGTGTTAAAAAATTATACGCGACAATGAATTGTTTCTTTTTGCAGGCGGCTGCTAAGGCGCTGCTTGCGCAGGCCTGTCCCATGGTAGGAAAACCTGCCATTTTTTGATCTGTCAAAGTTTGTCTTCAGCGGTTTCATCAGTGGCATAGCCAGCTTTTTTCGGGGGGGGGGGGGGGCAAAGGGGGCACATATATTTTCAAAGGGGGGGGGGCAGCATATATTAAAATTTGTTAGTATAGTATCAATATTTGTTGAGTATAGTAATGGCCTTTTTCAGGGGGCAAGGGTGAAGATTTCCGGGGGGGGGGGCAGCTGGCTACGCCACTGGGTTTCATCATTCTAATACTGACCATTTGAAATTAGACTGAAGGCCACCATGATTTTTCCCCTAATCAAAATGGCTGCCAAAAGACCACTCGTCTCGTGGACGGCAAGGGTAAAATGAACCTTGTGCACAAATGGACCTTGTGCACAATGATCTGAATTTTATAATATAACGGAGATTTAATGAGTTTAATCAAATTGATTAGTTCAAAAGTTCGGTATGTTCAAAACAAACAAAAAAACAAAAAAAAGAAAAACACCGATCACAACACACACAGAACAGACCCACAAACAAAAACAAAACAAAAAACACAATCACAAAAAAAAGAAAAAAATAAAAAACTTAAACAAGAACAAAACAAGAAAAAAATAAAAAACTTAAAAAAAGCAAAAAATAAAAAAAATAAAAAAAATAATATATTTAAAAAATGAGGGGGGTAAGTAAAAGGTAATTTAATAAATTATCTTTTATCCAAGACAAAGGAAAATGTTTTTAAAATTGCTCACCTCATTTGTCATTTTTTTTCTGCAATTTTACACTCAATTCTTAAATTGTTATCTGAACATTTTAAGGAAAGCCGTAAAATTAGGATTGATTTTTTGAAATTGACATGTCCTTAAAAGTTATATATCTTATATAAGTGTCCACTTTGGCGTGGTTAAAGTTCACAGTGAAAGTAGAGTTCAAGTCCAACGTTGATATGTCCTCACATCGAAGGCTCCCTAATGAGATCATGCAAAGTCGTATAAATCCCGGCATTATATTAATGGGAAACTGTTGTCATTCCCTGAAGGTAACCTTTGTCCAGCAGTTCAAGAGGACGGGGACTAGTGAGAGATCATGCTATAGGTCGACGAACACTAATATTCCACCTGCACTATGCAAAGTGTAACACCTAAAGTCCGTCTGTCCGCAAATGTCCACTTTAGGACCACCAATCTGGAATCCTTTTTGATTTTAAAAACTGAAGCCTTTTGGCTTAAAGCGACAGCACAGAATAGGTTTGCAGCTCCTGGGTATTTATAAGATCAGTTCACTATGAGTTACAATACACTCATCCACCAAGGACACAGTTCAGTGGGTTGTACTGTAAACACTGACATGACCTTACCTTGTGTGATCTGGGATCAATTCATACCCAAAAACCAGGGGGTGTAACTGTTCTTAATACATTGGTGATGAAAGCTACTGAACTGTGCCAAGAGAATTGAGATTTTATTGCTTCATATTGGTTTTGGTCCTGACCCACTGATCTATCATTTCTACAGATCAAAACTATTTTTACACTGGCCAAGTTTTCCGGTCTCTATTATCTATCAGCATTTATGTTTACCAGCTTGTTTTCCCTAATATCTAATAATAGATATTACAACATCATCATGCATAAACATAGCCTAACACTGTCCAATTGGATCACACACAAAGTTGTGATTTTCTATATGAGGTCATTGATTTGAGTGTAGCTATTTTAACAGTGATTAGCTGTGGACAGGCAATATATGCAAAAAACACGATTGTCAGGGCGCCTCCCCGAAAAATCTCTGAGTCAACATTTCAGGAAAATCAGGAGGGTGACTCTTTTGAGAGTCCTGCTAGAAATATTCGATTGATATATATTTTAGAAATAGATATAGGTTGTGCTATTTTCATAAGAAAATCGGGTATTAGGCATTCTGTGCTTTTGTGTCACGTGTTTAATTTTGACTAACTGGATCATTCAGGACTGACGACCTAGTCTAGACTAGACTGACAAGACGTTCCTTTTAAAACAAATACAAATGGTTTATTTCGGGAAATTAGTGAAAATTACCGTCTCGTGATGTTGAATGATGGGACTATTCATCATCTAACACCAAGGAATAATAGTTTTCATCACTTCCCCTCAAAGCATATTGTATTTGTGTATTACGTCTTAGCATTGAAATATTTCAATTGTTTGAATTTTGGTCATTTTTATGTCGGTGTTTCTTTCTTCGTTTTGAATGCTAGATGGTACCTCTCAAAGAAGAGAAGTTGGTGTTTTGATCATGGACAGTCTTATCCTCCTCGTGTGTTCTATATCAATCCTTTTGTCTGCCAAATCACTCAAAGATGGATACACATTATGTCAGGTAAACTGTCTATTTTGGTGTTACATTGCACACAATATGTAGTTTCCTTAACAACAATTGATATTAATCAAAACACCAAAAATTCTAATTATTTGCAGCAAATTGCTCCATCGTTTAGGGGTATTTAGCAAAATACAATGCATCAATATACATTCGATTTAGACCATTGTATATTTTATAGAAAGCTATCCCCCTCTTCGAAGGCTATCACCAAAGGAAATTAACCAGGTCAGAAACAATGGAGTTTATCAACTTATGGCATGTCACGATCATTTACACCGATATTACAATTCTAGCTGGTACTACGGTGAAGATTCGCATCGAACTACAGGTAAGTAGAGACTGTAAGTTACCAGTACAAACCACTTAAAGGCATAGACGTACCGTGTACAAATAACTTATGTTATGCCTACGAAAAATTTTCATTATTCTTTTTGCCCTTCAAATTATGAATAAAAGGCATATACTGAAGTAATAAGAGCTAAACTTGTAATCTCGTTCATAAAAGTGGTTACACTCGTATTTTGAAAGTCAAAGATCCCCTTATCAAGCATGTGCAAATATTGAATACCTTAGTAAATTACGTCAATTTTCAATACTGACGGTGTTATGATTTACACCATTGTAAGGTGAATAAGTTTTAGTATATAATTATTAGATTCCGTGATTTTCTAAAATTAGACAAATTATGCTTCCAAAAATTAGCCTCGTACGGCTATTTCTCGTGGGTCTCAGCTTGTATAAAAGGAGACTACCTGGAGTGATGATGTCAAGAAATGAACGGAAGTCGATTACAGCAGAGCGACCAAGCGCAAAAAACTTAAATCGTAATGAGTTTGATCGCAGTTGGTAACACAGCGTACGTTACGCTTTACGGAATAAAGCATATTAAAGACACTATCAGTGATCCACTCGAAAGAGTGAAAATATTTGAAAATTACAGGAATAGCTTAAAAGTGAAGGATAAGGCTGTCGGACTCTAATAAGGAATATTTCCAATTTGAAAAATTAACAGAAAAGGAAGAAAACAGCAGTGTTCAAATATACGTGTTGTAGTAAGTGTCCATACGGACTGTAATGACTAAAATATTTGATTTTGTCGTTATTAGGTTGCATTTGGTTCTATCATTTGCAGGGTATGTTAGGATAACTATACTTGCTACAAAAAGACAAAAATCTCATTTTTGATGATTTTTTTCGATTTTTGGATTTAGCAAATCACTGATAGTACCTTTAAAAACCCGAACGAAGTGCTTGAGACTAGACACTCCAATTTTACATGGCACAATTACCAATGTTAGGATTTGAAATTTGAGCGTAATAACGTTTTATGAAGATTTATTCGGAGGAAAACGGATTTGTTCACTGCATAGAGTGGGTTAATTGGCCCATTGGTCTCGGTCATTGTTTTGCTACTTTGCATAGAGCCCAGCCACCGTTCAATCACGTGTCGTTGGCTTACGGCTCCGTTGACCAATGGGCGTCGGCTTTTCTCCCGGGCTTTGGCGTTTTCCGCCATCTGTCGTCACATAGCATCAGATCTGCGTAGGAGAAGGTCATGGTTTTGGTTACTTGACAATAAATTGTTTCGATAAAGGAAATTGTCCTTGGCTGAATGATTATGTCTTTATGGATACTTGATCTGAAAGACTATTGGCAAGGCTTCGACTGTGTTCCTATCTTCCTTCTGTATGCTATATTTAGTATATTCGCCATTCAATGTTTCGAATGATGTAAGAATGAACTAGCAAAATAGATCCATTGGACGTATTACCGTTTCTTGTTTGCGGGGATTATGGCGTGACGATGATAGGACCGAGCTATTTCCTTGCCTGATTATTTCCGAATCGTCGTTAAAGTCTGACTCAGAGAGATTTCGAAATATTATTTTTTGTGTAATAATGAAAAATAGTCAACTAGAACAAAAGATAGTAGCCTAAAATGCACAATTCCGAAATTTGAAATTAATCGGGTTTTTCGTTTTGATGCAGTAAGTATTTATGTGTAGTATTACGTTCCATAGGATACTGTGTATAACAAAAAATCCGGATCCGGAATTTTATAACAAAGTTGTGATTTTCTATATGAAGGAATTCGATTAAAGCTTAGCAATTTCACACAGTGATTAGTATATGGACAAGCATTATGTACATGCAAAAACACGATTTCTTTGGAAATTGAGGGCGCCCTCCTCAAGAAATCTCTGAGTCGGCCTTTAAGGAGTTTGGAACTATTTCAGAAAATCACGGATTTTAGTGCCTTGAGGATCGGGTAAGACGTTTCGTCAGAATTATTTAACTCTAATGTGGACAATATAGTTAAAGTTAATAATTCAGGCTTTGATGTTGTGATTTTTCATCTGAACCTGTTCCGTGCATATTTAAAGAACGAACAAAAAGACAAATTTCTAACGCCATTCATATTGTGTCAGGAGGCAGAATTCGGCGGATTGAGTACAATAAACTAATAGTTTTTGTGATATGTATAACTACATTTGGTGAACAAACCTCAAAAGTGGAGCCGTCGTTTCTCCAAATAGGCCATGATACGTTCGTGATTTAACGATCTTTTCGTGCTCCAGCGCTGGGGATCACTTACTTCCTTCACTAAAAATTTAAAAATATTATGTAAACCAGGAAAAGCTGTATCCCCAAATGAAAAAAGTGCACATTATTTAGAAAAATGGATAAAATGTCAACTCAATTTACTCCCAGAATGTCAGTGACCAATATGTACACGTAAACTCAAGCCAACAATAGAGCTAATGATATTCAACAATCAATCTAAAAACACTTCAGTTCTCTCTCGTCTCAACAGGTATGCAGGTCCAATGTTACTGCCTACACTGTTGAAAAGATTTTTAAAAGCTAATCAGTGTTTATGACTTCGCCGTATTGAGCTCTAGTATCTGTTCATAACTTAAAGGGCAACCTACTCACCTCGCTCATGATTTTTTAAAAATGTAGGTCGGCTGAATACCATTGCCTTTCTGTAATTGGGCATAGAAATATTGGTTTTAAAGACAATAACTTGCGGATCTCGTTAGCACAAAGTAGGTCATCCCCTTGCCATGGGCTTTTCTTGCATGAATTTTTTTTTTTAATGTTAACTGTTTTTTTGTTTTTAAAAATCAAACGGAGTTCCGCGTTAATTGAACACACAGTCGAATCTCAAGATTTCTTTTATAAATATCGCGAACGAGGAAAGAACTTGCCAATGCCGCATGCCGGGCAAGGACATAACATTCGAAGTCTATTCCACTGCGTGGCACAATTAACACTAACAGAATGTAAAAGAATTGAAGGTGTCCCCGGGCCGTTCTTGAATATCTTAGCTCCATTGTTCGCTTGAGCAATGTTGAGGTTATGTGTATATCCACTGTCACTGGTATTCTGGAAATAAATTCTGAGTTTGACGGTTTTAATGCATTTTTCTAAATAATGTCACTCTTTTCATGTGGGGACACAGCTTTTTTCGTCGTGGTTAAGAATAATATTGTTTTAATTTTAGAGTAAGTTAGTGAAGCAAATAAGTAATCCCCAGCGCTGCAGCGCGAAAATTAAATAAAAGGCCAAAATTGTATTAATGTCCCTGGCCTAAAAGATGCAGTAATTTTAACCTTGGCTAAATATTGTGTGACCGAGCTCCAGAAAATACTTGTAATGCCCCGAATGAACAAGCGTCCCAAAGGAACAGTCGTTGTGGGTGAACTGTCCCAGTCCTGTTGGTGCTCACAAACTACTGCACTGGTTAGGTTTGCTCTCCAAATCAACCAGCCTTGTGGAATAATGTGATTTGACTTTGTACAACGTTAAAGCTACATCTAGCAGCCATTCAAGTTTATAGGTTGGAGCTGGGTTTAATTGATTTCCATCAGAAATACAATGCGATAATCCCGTCACATGCTAGACAAGCTGAGGCCAAGGTATATGCAAGGGGGTGGAACGCATTCAAAACCAGTCGTCCGTGCTGGGCGCTGACATTTTGAATATTGCTTGCAAAACGGGGGGGAATATTATCAGTTTGGGTGCTTGTATACACACATAATGTCAATTCGATACAAACCATCCGCCAAAATTTGTTGGATTTTGGGTGCTATTGGGTTTTTAAATTTGTCCTACCAATGGCCACTCAACGAATGAAATACAACAAAATCATTCGTCTTGATTTAAATAACCCGCCTCAATGCATACATCTTTTCACCTAAATCGCGCATTGCATTAATGAGAAAAAAAGAGTATCTGAGCACAATGACCTGGTACCTATTAGTACCCTGCCACCTCTACCACAACATTAATTGTGTCACCTCCGATTATGTATAGCAAAGCGGCCACCCACAGTATGTGGAGAAGCGGAGGCAGCCATTTGCTTTCTATTGTGGTACTCTAGTTTTCTTTGTGGTCGCAAACATGCGAGACTGTGATTCTTAAGATTACTTAACGTTTTTGCCTCTCTATCTCTTAGAACCTCTTTGGTATAGTCCACTCAATTTTAGTGCAAATCGGTCTAGTCATTATACCATGAAAGTTAACTCTAACGATGGGTTTTAATTTAGCTTCGTTCCCTAACATTCTCATTTAATGGGTTTGCGGCTTTTAACACCTTGTGGCTAAGAAGTGGCTCAGCGTTGTTGCCATGTTAATTTCCACCTATAATGACATTTGCACATGAACAAGTGGGACTGCATGTTAATACTGGGTTTCTGAGGCTTACAAACTTAAGTTCGTATCAATTGATATTGATAGTCATCAAATTGAATTCACACAATTGTACATGTTTTTCATGTCAATAAGGCCGTTGGTGCGGATCACAACCGATTTATGTGCATCGGGTTGGGCATTATAATTAGCTTACTCTCCTTCGTTATATTCTCATTTCATGGATCGAGCCCTTATTCACTTAGTTATTCGATTCGCTTTGTATAGCCTATTCTGCCATTGTTGCTTATTTAATAAGCTCGTCAAGGTTGGTAGGTCTGTTAATGCCCTATAAAGTCAATTTGCACATAAACAAGGTGGAGCTGCACTGATATACTGGTTTGCTAAATAACTTGCAGACTTAAGTAATATATTGTTTGTTTTATCTTTATTCGAGATCCATCTCAATTTGGTTCTATTCAGTCAAGCACTATGAGTTACATATGTTCATCCACCAAGACACAGTTCGTGGGTTGTACTTGTACATACTTGACAATCAATCTGACGTCGTGTAATCTGGGTATCATTATCATACCCAAAACCAGGGTGTGTATTTTCGAAATACATTGGTGAATCTAAGTGCTAACTGAACTGTGCCAAGGGAATTGAGATTGTTACTAGCTCATAGTGAATTCTTCAGTTGGTTTTTGTCTTTAAGTGGATGCAACCATTGAATTTTAATTTTTTATGTTTTACATATGTGGCTTGTCATTCTAAAATTTGCATATATGATGGCTTTACAAATTGCATGTTGGCTTTACAGTTGGCCTCAAACTGTGTTATGGGTTGTAACCCTGTCATCCTTGGAGGAATACTTTGCCTCTTTATCAACCTGAGGGATAGGTAGTGGGATCAGGTTTACATCAAGATGTCCCAGGAAGTTGGGAACACAGCCCCCTGAATTGCCACGTACCAGTTTCCACACACACATGGGTTAACCGAGGGGAATCACATGGTATGCTAGGACCAGCTAATCACATCAATTGGTCATCATTACCAAAAATTCATCAACTTCATCCACTTTTAACCAGTAATAAAGGATGTAACCCTACTACATCTGTGAAGTGATTATGACTTTTTCATGATTAATATCCTGGCCAAACCATCCACATGGACAATTGTGATGATTTTAACTCTCGGTCAGCTCTACTCAATCTGTTCGACTATAGTATTACAACTTATGAGATTTTCATCTCCGTCAAACTATCCCATGGACAGTTAGAGAGATAATGCAGCTACCTGTTTCCTGTATGATCGAACACTTCTAACTAGCCTGGCGAACTGCACTATTAGCTACATTGGCTCTTTTAGGACTCACTACATCGTATTTGGTCTAAACTAATGCCGCAATTTAAGTAACTCGATTACTTCTCCAACTTTAAACTGTGGACTGGACTCTGTGAACATTTGGATACCCTTTTTTTTATCAACATTA
>JAMKCH010017406.1:0-21979 GCA_023653785.1 Ophioderma brevispina
CCCCCCTCAGGAAGAAAGTACCAACATGCCGGTAACACAAAACAGGGACATCACAGACAACTTGATTTTGGTACAAAAGATCGCTATGGTCCTCCGTTTTCCATTGATACCAAAATGGAAGACCAACAATGCCTAGATTTACGTCACAATACGGTCATAAAGTTCCATATATCGAGCAACACTGCCATTATCCATAGACACCCCAAGTTTTTTTGAAAATTCAATTTTTCGCCAAAAAGGTTAGTAAAATCAGATTTCAATGCGTTTTTTACATATACTTATGTAATGTTAGTTTTATAAATGACAGCATTTTATAGCGATAATAAGTGTTTGAGTCGCTAAATTGCGAAATATTCAATTTTCCACCATTCCATTTTCCACCCTAAAGAGAGTGGGGGTGACAGGGAAAATAGGAAAGGGAAGGTCGAGAAGTTTCACATCGTAATATTCAGTATTTCGTACTTTCCTCAACAACATATGACGTCATGCTGACGTCCTAATGGGGATTTTAGTACTTATTTTGGTACCAATGGAAAGAAAAACCCTAATCTATCCATTATGGTACCAAATTTACAGGAATCGGGAGTTTGTTACAAAAATGGCTCGGTAGACGAGGGTTAACTGTCAACTCGACGGGAGTACACGTTATTTGAAATTTGAATGGGCCATGCGTAGGTTGTTATGTCGGGTTTAACTTGTGTGCATTTTTTTTAAAGTTTCTAACTGACTGTGGCACGTACGTACAGCGCTGCATGCACTAGCTCAGCGAGTGCTAGCTGCCAGAAAATAATTGCCATACTGGAGATACCGCCAAATCATGTACATGTCATATGCAGGCTAATTCATGATGGCGATCATGATCATATGCATGTAACACTAAAAATAGAAATCAACAAATGCAATCATTTAAAAAAAATAATTCTGTCTTGTCATGTCTACAGTCCCCCAGCCATTCCAGTGGCAGTGCAGCCCTACTTTCTTTATAGTATCACCCTACTAGAAGAATGTTCATGTTTTTGTATTATGGTGCCACTACCCCTATGAATTCTGCAGCTCAACATGCTCAACGGATAAAACAAGCATAACAGTGCAAGTGTGAACAGCATACATGCATGTGAGGATGTGGTGGCAGAATATGAATTCATACCCACCTGAACTAGTTATACAGTACGATTAACGATAGCTTTGTAATGCCAATGACATGGCAATTACTATACTATGCTGCGTTTATTACCGTGCTGTCATCGGATGATGACTTGGACCTCGATCACTCGAGACCTGACCATTGCGAATCGGGAATGGTGGTGCTGTAGTAACCTGTGTCCAGTACTGCTCTAACATGCCTTCAATGCCCTTTACTTGTGGTTACGACGAAAACTAGCTGGAACAACATTTTAGCTCAATCATCTTCAGCTCCACTTCTGCAATCACTGCAAATCATCAACCGTTCATTAAAAGGTAAGCCCAGACTGTCTCTGAGTGGCTAAATCATCGCCAAACACTAAAATACATAATTAGAAAATACACGAGAAAATTGATTCTCGTGCTTTTTCTCAAACATAAAAACCATTGAGAATTAAAACAGAATACACGATAAAAGAAATTATCGTCATTTTTCTCGCCAAAACATAAAATACATAATTAAGAAATGCACAACGAGACAATAAATTTACGTCATTTTCGCCAAACAATAAAATACATACTAATTTAAAAAAATAATCCACAACGATAAAATGAGAATTTCTTTTCTCGTTGTGCATTTCTTAATTCTTATGTATTTTATGAAAAATGACGAGAATTAGTTTTCTCGTTGTGGATTTTTTTTAATCCTTATGTATTTTATTGTTTGGCGAGAAAAAGGACGAGAATCGGTTTTCTAAAACAATAAAATACATAAGAATTTCTCAAACAATAAAATACATAAGATTAAAAAAAAACGCACCATGAGAAAACTGATTCTCGTCCTTTTTCTCACCAAACAATAAAATACATAAGAATTAAAACAATGTACAGCGAGTAAAGAAATCCTCATTTTTCTCGCCAAACAATAAAAGACATAAGGATTAAAAAATCCACAACGAGAAAACCGATTCTCGTCATTTTTCTCGCCAAACAATGAAATACATAAGAATTAAGATATGCACAACGAGAAAAGAAATTCTCGTCATTTTTCTCGCCAAACAATAAAATACATACGAATTAAAAAAAAAATCCACGAGAAAAGAAATTCTCGTCATTCTTCTAGCCAAACAATAAAATACATAAGAATTAAGATATTTGCAATATTGCCAAACAATAAAATACATTACACAAAGAATTACATAAGATTTTAAAAAACACAATGAGAAAACTGATTTTTGTCCTTTTTCTCACCAAACAATAAAATACATAAGAATTAAAACAATGTGCAGCGAGTAAAAAAATCCTCATTTTTTTTTTAATACAAACAAATTCAAAATACATCAAGGATTTCAAAAATCCACACGAGAAACCGATTCGTCATTTTTCTCGCCAAACAAGTGAAATACAACTAAGAATTAATATATTTGCAATATTAATTGCTTCGCGATCGCTACAGCCTCCCCATTCACTTTCCGGGTCTAATAGTATATCATCGTCGTCTGTCCAACAATTATCCCCGAAAATTTCATCCATATCGAGGTGATCACAACGCACGAATTCGTCGTTATAGCGGTCCAGTGTACTACTTCGTTCATATACGATACGAGTAACAGAAGTACAGAAGTCGGTAAAATTGCTCTAAAACTGGTCGTGTATTTTCTCACGGCGATCTGCAAAGATAAAAGGTCCTCTGCCTACTAGTGGCTGTCAAACAACACGACACCGGAAGTGTGCATCGGGGATTGCGGAAGCGGCAGTCGGCAGTTCGGCGAAATTGCCCGTACTGGCATATCAATACGAGGTGCGACTTGGGGACTGCACATGAGAGGGATGAATAGCGGATTCCCATCTCTTATGATATATTCATCTCACCTATAACTAACATAAGAAATTTGATCGCGTGCGAAGTAGAAAGGGGAGAAATGCGCTAAGCAGATGTTAAGGCTAGCAACACGGTATTAAGTAGATTTCACAATTAGCGAGACCTAATTAAAGTTTTAGGTTGCTTCCTCACCGTGAGAGGTAAGAGGAAATATTTTAATGGCCACAGTAGAAAAAGTTTATGGTACACGAAAATACTTCTTCGTATACAAGTACAAATGAAGAGAGCCGCTCATTACCTCATTAACTGAATGGTGACGCATAATTTGGTACAGCCTGGGGAGATTTCGGAAATTCTGCCAGGTGTTAATGACGTTCGAGAGACTTCTTAGACCTCAGGGGCAAACTATATGCGCAATGATAATGGGAAAATCCGGAATGGTCTCGGCTATCGGAAGCTGAACACAGAATTTAATAAGACTTACGTTGGTGATGTTGGTGTTGTGTTTGTTGTTAGTAACGTTGCGCCATCAGTCAATCACGGAAATTGAGGGTTGAACAAGTACTCCTAAATAATCGTAGATTATGGGCGATATCAGTGAATAGTGAGATGTACTATCTTTGTCAGTATTACTTAGATCATTCCTGAACCCACAGTGTCATCATTGCAAGGGTACATTACGTTGATAAGGTGACATTGCAAATATGCATGGCTATTTTCCGGCAGTGAACCAAGTTGAAATTGGGCAATGCAATGGGAGTATTGATTGCTGTCATAATTTTTTGCGCGGAACCGTGTTTTGATTAAGAAGGGTCAGTTGCGGCGCGGTCAAGCATGGTTGCATGACACGTACAATGTACACAAAGGTTTACTGCCATTCGGTGTGTGTATATTGCAACGGGTGCTTTGAACTCAGGTCAGTCAAGAATGTACTAAACATGGCGCGAATTGCCGTCGGGGTGATAGTCACGAGAATCTTTTTATAAGGATTCAAAGAGAGGTTTGTTTGTGTGGTACTCAGACACTGTATATTAAGCAGCGAGTAAATAATGGTGGCAGCACATACATTTTTATCACATCTAAGATAGCTTGGATGTTTCATCTGAAGTATCAGGATAAAAACACCAGGAAATATTCCATTAAATGTGTTGTTGATTGGACATAACTTACCTTTGACACTGCAAAATATTCATTCTTTATAACAGTAGGAGAAATAATGCATTTTATAAATGCAAACATAACACACCTAGTTTTATTTGGCCATCAAAGTTGCCAAACTTGTATATAGATTAGCACAAGCGGATTTGACAAGTCTTTCTATAACAGACCATTGTAGAATATTGTAGAATGCATTAGTTTCCAGTAAGCCGATTATGTAAAGTCAAGGACCTGATAGGAAGCAGTTGTAGTTGCATGATTATGATACCCAGAACATGCTGTCAGCTGTTGGAACGGTGAACATCCAGGGCGACTGAACTCAGCCTTGGTAATTAGCAAGCCTTGCCTCATAGTGATTGGGGAGGTTTATGCTCTTCTTTGCTATTTTATGCACCCTGATGGAGAAATTTTTAAAATGAACCCTTTCCCCCCCCCCCAGAACGGGAAAGCCCCTTACCGTGTATCTAGATATTATCAATACACATAAAGGTTCTTTCCCTGCTGGGGGGTGGGGGTTTTATCATAAAAACTCGATTTCTCATTGAAGCCTACACTTTAAAGTCCTCTAAAGTGCCCCCCATTTTCTTTCTTCCCAAAATATGAACATTTTTTTCGTGTTTTCAAAGTTGGGAATCAGAATGTATGTATCACTTTAAAGTTATTGATTTGTAAAAATGGGTACAAGGTAACGCAATGTCAAAACTTAGGGCGCTTCTCTCTGCTTTCTCTGCCATGTTCCTTTGTACCATGGACACAATATGGTTTGTAATGGCAACAAGGCCTGGTCTCCACATGGCCGGGGATTGAACCCTCACCCTATGGAAATATGCACGGAGTCACACTTAATTTAAAATCTACTTATAGGAATATATGATCAACAACACTAACCATACATTTTATAATGTAGACGAGTTACAGACGTACCGCGGAGTGGATATTACTGGAAAAGGGGGGAGCACTAGGAGGGTACCCGAAGGTGTAACAAAAATGTAATCATTATATTAGCATTTCCAATACCTTGTAATTTCACTTCAGGATCACTAACGGTGTCGCTTTGGCAGTGGCGATATCCTGTCCCGTCCGCCGACATCAAAGTTGAATTATGGTAGTCACTTTGAAGCCTGCCACTCGGCAGATAATTCTTGGTACCATATTGTCTGAGGGTTTGCGAATGCGTCCGTTTGTGTGAATCGGCATCGCTCTCCTAGGGAGGATCTGACAACTCGGGTCTGACGACCGAGTTGTCTCCCCCTTTTTCGCTATTATCCTCTCCTACCGGCTTATTTACAATTTTACAACGTTCTTGGCAAATCCTTTTTGACTAGAATCGGCAGTCCTTCAGTAGACTTGTTACGGTAGAGGCACACTCACTGAAATATCCGGCCTATTACTCAAGGCATTATTCTTTTTCCTTTTATTAATTAAAACGACGTCGAAGTTGTCCCCTGTACTAAGTATGGTCCAGTTCAAGAATGCTTCAAATTGTTGCTATATTCCTTGTTTGTATTCCACTAGTCAATGTCAGTGGGGGTCCAACGGTCCCGAACTCCTCCCGATTATTCAATATACCAGCAAGTTCGCCTTCTTCAAGTCAGCAATATATCTTTCCCTTGCCGAGTATTCACAGTCTGTTTCATACCGTCGTGGTATATCGTTTATTTTTAAAAAATAAAAAAAAACCTGTTTTAATGTAAAAGTCCACGCTCCTCGCCGAAGCTTCCGAAATACATTCTCACAAAGTAATACCTTTATTTTTCCAACTCTATGAGAGCCTGATAACTCCTGTTATATCAAAATCACTTTCCAGACCTTTTACCAGAGGCCCTATACAAGCATCTTGTCTGTGGAACAAAAATAAAGTGAACTGAAATATTGATTGGCGCGAAACACGCACTTCTCCGGAAAACCGGCTGCAAGAACCTGTGTGATGATTGTATCAAACTTTTCAAACTTCTGCGGCGTACAAACATCGCCCATCCTGTACACTATGGGCGGCCATTACTATCAAAAGTATCCCAAAGGTCTCAACTACAGAAAAAGGTTTCAAAAAATGCAGATACCGTGTCAAAACAAGTATTGTCCTAAGCATTCAGAATTTTATAACCTTTGTGAATTTTCTATATGAAGGGACTAGATTGGAACTATGTTATTTAAAACAGTGATTCTCATTATGTAGATTCGCGCTGATATTAGGCTAAACCTTATTCTGTCAAGGGGATTAGATTAATGGAGGGGCATGGACGGAGTTTTATTCGAATAATACATAGTCCAGTCATCAAATGTTCTGTTCTTCTGAACCAAAAGTATGGTGCCAACAAACGAGACAAAAAGTCAAACGTCAATGCATACCATTCTTTACCAAAATTGGCGCGTTCTTTTCACCTCAACACTCAATTTGTAATCGGATTAAAAAACGCTGGCTCAAAATCACGGCCCGACATGCCATCATTTGACAGGTCCAGAACTGTTTTCCCACCTGCCCCAATCAGCGTGAAATCTATTATAGATATATTGACAGCATTATGTATATGGCAAAACAGCGATTTCGTTTGAAAATTGAGTGCGCCCCTCATCGTGAAATCTCTGAGTCAAGCCTTAAATGGTTTCAACTACAGCAAAAGGGTTTGTCATCAGAGAACGTCAAACCGAAAGGTCTCAACTACAAAAAAAGGTGTAAAAAGACATTTGAAAATCGAACCTTGATTGGACACTCATCTTTAAGGTTAACACCAACAAAATAAAATTCGATTCATCTCCAGCTTTAATGGACTCCAACAGTTTTGTGTGACTATATTGAAATTTGATTAATCTTTGACTATGCTTTTGAAATAGGATTGGAGTTTTATTTAAAAAAAAAGTGCAAGTGTTAATTTTTTACCCCCAGTCCAAAATATGGAGACCACCCTAACATAAAGCAACCTCCCTTTAAAAAATAAAATTCAATCGATAACCCCCCTGTACATATCCCCTAAAGATTTACCACTAAAATAGTTAAACGCCTGCTAAAGAAGACTGTGTTTTGGTATTATCCTTGTGCTCTCACTTGAGTAGCTTCAGTGATCACAGTGACTACGTTGAGCTCTATGTAAAACCATTCCGGTGTCACATATTACAGCAAAAAATTTGTTTCATCAATGTTGACTGAATTAAAGCTTCAAGTTACTGCACAAAACAATCAAGTTAACCATGGACCTAATGAGCGGAGGACAAACAACACACGAGTTTCAAAGACCCCATCACGTTTCAGCCTTTTGTTATTAAATCCTACCACAATCCAATTTAAGGTAATGCGATAATTGGCCTCTCTCGCAGGAGGGAAAGCGCTCTTCGGAAAGTTGCGCGGGGTATTCTGGGAATGATTTTAAACCATTTGGGGCAATTTCAGCCAAACGCAGAAAATATGGGAGAAAATCTATACTACGACAATATAGGTATGAAAATATGAAAACTGTAGTGCATCCAAAAATACGTTTAGAATGTATCATATACGGTTTTTGGGAGAGGTATTGAAGAATGTTTCTTTGTTTGAAGAGTGCCTGAGATCATAATTGTATGGTGGCAACCGCTGGGAAATGTGGGGAACATTGTAAAATGGGGGGGGGGGTTAGCCAAAGGTAATTGAAATGAAAGCAAATGTGACACCACTAACATTGGTCTCGTTGTATGATTAAAAATGGTAGAGTCAGGATGCCGGTACCAGGATTTGTTTAAGGGATGACTTTTTACCCTAAGATTCGCAGGGGGGGCGAATTTTGCAAGATTGGTACCTTTCTACCGAATTTGAAACCTTTTTTTCCACCAAAAAACACATAAAACATATTGTTGCTTTTTTTAAGACCTTTTCAGTTTTTTTTTGTGGGGGGGGGGCTTTAGAATTGGGGCGCTTCCCCCGCGCCCGCTGATTAGCGGGCTTGGGTATAGTTTGTCTATGTTTTCGAACCTTAGGTTTAACAGTTCAACAGTAGAAGATTCAAGAGATTTTTTAGAATTATATTTTTTTGTGTAGTAATCAAAAGAGTCAACTATAACTTAAATACTCACCTAATTGCTCACATTCCAAAGTTAGAGATGAATCGGATTTGATGAACGTCACTATGACGCATAAGGTAATATAATATGAAAATACTGCTATAGGAAGAAACATTGATCTTTTGTCAATTTATGCAAATAATAATCTTGTAACACTTAAACAGTTCCATCATGTAGAAACGTTATGACGTAATTATGAACAATAATCCATTTATGTTGGTTACTCATTTTGGTACAAGGAACGAGGAACACCTGCTTCTATTGCAAACCAAAAGCAAATGCTGTGTAATTCCTGTGACGTATTAGGTGTGGTGTGGTATTTCCTATCCTCCCGAAATTGGGGTTACTACTTTTGGGATCACCCTTTACCTTTGCTATACCCCGGTAGTGTTTTTTTTGTTTTGGGGGGAGGGCATGAAACGGACCATAATTGTCAATTGGCAATTACATTAACTCATTTGAACAATGGGGTTTCGTAGGCGAAAAGAATAGAAGAGAGCGGAACAAAACCCCCCTTCGGAAAGGACGAGGGTTAGATGATCTATAATTTATAATTTAATTGGTATTAAGTATGACTTATCACACTCAAATTTCAGATGAAACAGGACATGAATCAGTTCGAAAATGATATCGGCTACAAACAGCCACAAACGGTAAACAAATCAAACATAAACCGGAAGTTAAAAATTTGTGGGTTTTCAATTGTGAATTCACGAATGGGCGCGCTTGCGGCACCAGTTCAGAAGTTAACTTTGTTACAAGACATTGAACTTTCCTTACCACCGTTTTCAAGAGCGGAAGTGATCGCGAACTTTTTTTTTCATATATTTTCACAAGATTTTTAACAATTACGGGTCACAAAATAACCCAAAAGCAAGCTTATTTTACAGTCGTAGCTCCACAAAGGAATGAAGGATTTGATGGGGTGTTCGGCGTTTCTGAAACAAATTCTCTTCTATTTGGGGACAACAACTTGCCAAAAAAGATGGAAAATGAATTACTATGCACTTTCAAAAAACCCCTACAGTCAGGGGTCACAACACGGTCAAATTACAAAGTTTTGTGGACAGCTTTTCCCGTAGTCACTGCATCGACCGCGGCAAAGAGTATAGACACAAAACGGATTCGGTGTATGCAATGCAATACCATCGCGTTACTAGGCTTTGTCGGAGATGAATGGGTAATTGAATTTGGTAATTGGTGGTTTTCGTGTTGTTTGTCCTTCTCTTATTTGTCATTTTGTGGTTAAACGCTCGTGAATGAATTTTAAATGTTATGAATTTGCCTTTACTTAAAAAAAACAGTGTAAATGACAGTTGTAGATCTGTCCATTAATCTCATTATTCAGAGATGTAATGATTAAATGATTGTGTGCATCTAGTGTATTGTATTATAAAGAGGCCTTAAGTAGTAATTGATGGTGTATTTTAAGGTCACGGCCAACGCAGATGCCACTATGCAGAAAGAGTTACTTAACTATGTTTACTTAG
The DNA here is from genome assembly GCA_023653785.1 of Ophioderma brevispina. NCBI lineage: Eukaryota > Metazoa > Echinodermata > Ophiuroidea > Amphilepidida > Ophiodermatidae > Ophioderma > Ophioderma brevispina. The sequence goes on from JAMKCH010017406.1 coordinate 9,622, forward strand.
ATCATGCTCAGCACAAACAAAACCTCTCTATTGAAACCTGTATAGCAGTTAGTGAAAAGTCACCAACGCTAGTCACCGATGGCATTCGCGCATGTGTAGTACATCCGGGTGACTGACCTAAGTATACCAACAGAACCGAATCTGTATGTACCATTGTAAAGTGTCATGCACCATGCTTGACCTCGCCCACAAACACGGTTCCCTGCATATCATTATGGGACAGCAATCAATACTCCCATTGCAAAGCTATTGCATTCAAGTTCAAAAACTTGGTTCCACTGCTGGAAAATAGCCATGCATATTGCTATGTCACCTACTTTTGACAAATTATAGTCAACCTTGCAATGATGACACTGTGGGTTCAGGAATGAACTCTAAGTAATACCGACACACAAGAGCTCTCACTAGTCACTATTATCGCGCATAATCTACCATTATTTTGGGAGTACTTTTTCAACCCTCAATTTACTCATGGCGCAACGGTACTGACATAAAAACAACAACAAAACCTGAACAACGGAAAGTCTTATTTAAATTCGGTTTTTCCAGCTTCCGATAGCCGGACCATACCGGATTTTCCTATTATCATTGCGATAGTAATTGTTACCACCTGAGGTCTAAAAAAGTCTCTCGAACGTCATGAACACACAAAACAGAATTTCAAAATCTCCCCAAGCTGTATCGCATAATATGAAGTAACATTACTAATGAGAGTTAGTTGGAAAGGTCAGGTCCAAAGTACAGTAATGAGCGGCCGATCTCATTTGTAAAATGTATTGAAAGAAGTGTGTACGGATCAGACTCGGTATTCTAGATAGCCGGTATCGGTTTGCTGTACAATTTGGTAGCGGTATACACAAGACAGCTAAAGCTTAAAATCATTTTGATAGCAGTGTTATTATCAGAAAATACTGCAAAAATGCAACTCCATTGCAAAATTCCTGAAAATGGATGCAAATTTACATGTGATTCCACTAAGCTAAAGACAGGTACCATTGCGTGAAATGATATGGGTCCCAAATTGGTGGTATGAATACAAATGTGTGAATTTTGGTAAAACTATACACCATTTCTGAATCAGAATAAACTTCTGAAATCTATGTGATAGCATGTGTGATACGTGCGAAAACTTATTTGCTAATGGCAATTCAATGCCTTATTCACATTGCAAAAGCTTTCCGTATTTGGAAACCTTATTTCACAACTTTGAGGGTATGTACAGAGGGGTTGGAATTGTATGATTTCAGTAAAATGATTTTTCTTGTTTATTTAGGATGTCTCCATATTTTGAGCTGGGGTTTCATTTGATTTATTTATCACAACCCTTATTTCAAAGGTCCCAGGAAAATGAGATGATAAACCTACTCAAAATCTTTGTGGACATTCCATTGCAATAAACAGGGCCCGAAAAAAGAAAACACTACCAGTGACCTCGTTTGCACCAGGCACCTGGAATTTCAATTACTCTCTGATAAATCAATGGGACCAAAAATGATGTCATCATCAACCCAAATATTGAATGCTTTCTGGTCCTTCCTTGTAGACTTGACACAAACCACATCACTTCTATTTGCATTTCCTAGGACATTTAACTTAATAGCTTATGGTATACCATGAATAGCTGTCTCGAGCTGCATCATGAAGGACAGCGACGGGCCGTAATTCCCGCCATCAGGAGGTAATCACCTTCTTGCTTGTGATTGGCTGGTGTTAATATACCTTCACTTCCTAACTACCTAAATTTCTAAATTTTACTTTCCATGACGAATGTTTACCTCTAAAAAATGTTGATATAACGTGTTTAAAATGTAAGATATAATAATTGATAAAGATATGAAATACTACAATAGCGCATATTTCAGGTCATAAAATTTGGTCTATTCGTACGCCGTCACGGCACCATCAAATTTCTGTAAAAATGTTTTTTTTTTCCAGAGGGGGAATTTGTAAAAAACTTTCCACATTTCTCGAATAAATTCCCACTTGACATACCTAAAGAATCATATTTTCTTACAAAATTTGCAAAGAGGAATGTCAAACCATCATGAAATCGATAAAGTTGGGTGCATGGCCATTCTTCAATTTTAAAGACTTGTGAACCCTTAAAGAGAATATTTTCAAGCTAATTGCAAGCTATCAGATAAGTCCTGCTTATCTTTGAAACCTACATCTTAAAGAACAAATTTTCCTTTGTTTTCGCTTTTCAGAGACCTGACCAGAACGTCAACTAAGACCTGTTCCAATAGTACCGAACCAGAGGATTTGATCGAACTTAAGTATTTGCTTTCTCAAATGCAAATCTATAAAATAAACAGTAATTTACGAAAGTTAATGCGCACACAATTTAAATACTAGTTACGGAGACACGATGTCACGTTTGTTTTGTCATGTGCTTGCTATATTTTGTGTCATGAAGTTTAGTTTGGAAACAACAGTTGCTAACCCTATATATGCTTGCAAGAATGATCATGTCAATGTTACAAGTGATCCAATTACAATCATGGCTAACAATATGACAAAGTCTGCGACCATTAACTGTAGCATTGATCTTTATGTGACGGAAGGCAACTGGTTATCAATAGAATTAGGGCATTCAAAAGAAAGTGAAGTATTTCCTTACATTTTTCTTGAACATTTGGAAGAATCTAGTAACCATGGTAATCAAAAGCTTACTTCGTTGTCCATGAATACAGATGCGTGCTTTGAGTTCTTTGAATCAAAGATGTTTAGATTGCATTATAGAAATAGCTTTCGCAATGTGAAAGTGAAAGGAGTAAGGATAACTAACCAAGATCAGGAGATACCTTTGCCTATGAACTTCAGCATTCCAAGATGTCATACTGTTTCCTATGACGCTTTTATTGGAATCTATCATATACGCTTTGTATGTGGAACAACCACAGGGTGTACTTGCGTCCTTAGTCACTCTAACTTGACTTCAGTATGTGAGGATGTCATAACATCAGTGTACCTTGTTATTCATGACCCCGATGCTACATTCTTGACTCTGTTTGGCCTGAGTAAGGTTTTACCTGATTCATTTGAAGGCCTGGTTAAACTAAAAACGTTAAATCTTAATGGAAATGCTTTGAAGCAGTTACCAGATGGCTTGTTTAATGGTTTAACTCAATTGGTTGTATTAAATCTAAGGGGAAATTTATTAACTTTATTACCTCAGGACATTTTCGACGATTTAGTTCACAATAAAATTAGAAAATTGCCAGATGGGATCTTTAAAAGTGTTACCCGTTTATATATCTTGAACCTTGATGGCAATTTGTTAACTTCATTGCCCAAAGATATATCTAAATTGACTCGTTTGGATCGACTTGATATTGAATCCAACAATCTTAGTTCTTTACCTATCCACACTTTTGAAAATATGTCTAGGTTATATGTTTTGGATCTTCAATCCAATCCGCACCTTTTTTCAGTTCTATCTTTTGGAACTTTTAAAGGTTTGATCAGAGTAAGTACTCTAGTTCTTAGGAATACTTATATTAGGTCGTTACCCGATGGTATATTTAGTGAGCTGGCTAACTTGAGGAATCTTTATCTTGATTCCAATAAGCTGAACACCTTATCTGCGGGCGCATTTCGTGGTTTAAAACGCTTGCGTGCACTACATCTTGACAATAATGGGCTTACCAATTTTTCCATCGGCGTATTTGGTCTAGAATCTTTAACGTGGCTTGACCTAAGTAACAATCACCTAACATCAATTCCCAAGAATTCTTTACTTGGCGCAAGAAGGTTGAACATACTCAATCTTAGAAATAACAGGCTGAATACTTTAAAAGACCTTCGGTTTCTTCCTGGGAATGTAATACTAATTTTAAGGCTTGGGCATAATGCAATATCTACATTACCAAACCAACTTTTTGATACCTTAATGATCCTAAAAGAACTTGATCTAAGCAACAATCAGCTCTTAGCATTACCTGAGGGCATATTTAACAAAACGCCTCCTTTGAATTATTTATTCGTGAGTGACAACAACCTAACGAAAATACCTTTCAATATTTTCCACTCAGCGTTTGAGTTGATCCTTTTGAACATTTCAAATAACTACTTAAGAGCACTTCCATCTTTTGCTCCTCTTATCAAAGTAGAGGTCCTGGAACTGAGTAATAATAATTTGAGAAGAGTACTAAAAAATGCATTCGTATCTCTTCCAAAACTTGAGTTCTGTTCTTTGAGTAACAATGCTATAGCTGAAATACAAAATGATGCTTTCAAAGATCTTCCCTATTTGAAAATCCTTTTCTTGCAGAATAACATGCTGAGGGGCATCAAAATGGGATCATTCAGACATCTAAGAAACCTGATATTTCTGTCATTAGCACACAACCAGTTGTTGCACATTATAAATGGTTCGTTTTCTGGTTTGTCTCAACTTGAGAACCTCGAAATGCAACAGAACAGTCTAAATAAACTTCCAAAAGGCGTTTTTGATGACCTAAGGCTATTGGAGTATTGTAATCTGACACAAAATGATATCATAAAGATTGATAGGGACACTTTTAACAAAACCAACCGTATAGAAATCATAGACTTGAGATCGAACAGGTTATTTCTTGTCACTAAGTTATCTTTCAAGGGACTAGACAACTCAACAATACTTTTAGATCAAGGCTCAACCTGCTGTTTTGTTGAAGATGCAACCTGCATTCCTCAACACCCACAATCAGCCTATCTTACATGTTCAAGGATGCTGGATGGCATACCATTACAGGTCTCCATGTGGGTTCTTGGCGTGTTTGCTTTGCTTTGCAATGGCTTTGTGTTCTTTTTTCGTTGTGCAAATGAAGAAGACAACAAAGTTCAAAGACAATTGATTTTACATTTATCACTTTCGGATTTACTAATGGGAGTTGATATGCTTCTGTTGGCTTCTGCATATGCGTTTTATGCTGATTTTTTTCCGTCCTATTCAGACACGTGGAGAAATGGAGTGACTTGCAAAATTGCCAGCATACTCTCAGTGATGTCAAGTGAAGTATCAGTCTTTTTGATAACATTGGTCAGCTTTGATAGATTTCAGGGAATTTATTATCCTTTTAGTTTAAACAGACTGACATCGAAGTCCTCAAAAATTTGCGCTGGTGTGATATGGATAATTGGGATTACAATTAGTGTCGTTCCGATCATCTTGATGGACTTGTTTCCTGATGTTTTTGAAGTTTCTGAGGTTTGTGTGGGCATACCCATGGTTAGGAGACCAGTAAGTGTTGTTAAGTCTAATATTACCGAAATTACCGTAAACAATGAGCTTAAATTCTTGTCGTCAGTGTACTCATATGTTGATTTTCCCTAAAATCAAATTCAATGACAATTAAGTATGCCACTTTACATATTATTGCTTACAAGCTGGCGACTTACTTTTCCATTATAGTTTTCATTGGCATTAACCTCGTCTGTTTCCTTCTCATTGCAATCTTTTATGTTAGCATTCTTATAAAGGCGCGAGATACGTCAAAAACGGCAGGTGTAAAAGCAGATGCGAAAAAGGAAATGCGCATGGCTATGAAAATGTCTGCCATAGTTTTCACCGATTTCTTTACCTGGGTTCCTCTTGTGATTGTTTGTATCCTTTCACAGTGTCAAATCATTACAATTGATCCTATCGTGTACGCTTGGACAGTGGCTTTAATTTTGCCTATAAATTATGCAATTAACCCTTTTCTGTATACCATCATCACGCTTACTAGTGGCAAAAAGAAAGCCCGTTAGCAGTACTAATTGCGTTACCACTATGAATACCGATATAACATAGGCCCACGTGCACCAACTGAGGTCGAGCTAGCTACTAGTCTAGTACGTTGAGAGGTATCTCGCGATCGCGATTTCGCGTGCACCAAATCGGGGTAAATATACCAGACTAGTAACTTACCCAACATGTTATTGTTTCTTACTCAACAGTTACACTTGCTATGCAGCAAAAGTAACTGCCGATTAAGTCGCGATTTCAATGTTAAGACCTACTTGTGCTACATTATTAGGTACAAAAATAATGATTCTGTTGATTAACAGGTGCATTGAAGTTCAGGCAACTCGAATTTGTCCCCATACATTGTCATCAACTTCAGATTTTTATGTACATTTTTGCTCATAAATTATATGTCAAATAATAATTTTAAAAAGAAATCAAGATGTTATTCATTATAAAAATGATTTTTGTCGGGAATGGTATATCACTCGGTATATTAAAAAAAATCAAGAATTAAAAACCAAATCTAGATCTGGAAATATTGTTAAATTGTACTTGGTTGTTGCGTTGTTTAAAACAATTTTAGAAAAAAGTTGACACGTGGCTCGAACCCAGAAGAACATGAATTTACCTAATTCTAGGGTACTTTAACTTCTCGATTCACACGCCATGAAAATACTTTTTCGTAGATGGTCTGTTTGGGCAGATTAACACTTAAGTACTTAAGCTGAAAAAAACTTCCGTTAGTGCCCAAGGGGGGGGGGAGGATCCTAGGGACCCAACCCAGATGACCACTTTCCCATGGGAGTTTGAACATGACACTAACACAAGTAAATGGGGGTCAGGTAAGAACCACATACCCACAATAAAAATGAAAATCCGAACTTTGACCTATGACCTATGGCCAATTGCAATTGTCATTCTCCGGAAAAGAGTGGTTCGCATATTTCCATCCTCAGCAACTCCAATATAAGGTTTTGAACCAAAATAATTCATTATATCTACTGTAGAATAACCAATTAAAATAAGTATTGCAAAATATAGCCAAATTTATACCATCTTGTATTTTTCTCAGAAACTTCAAAATCACCTTGATTTTCCTATAGACTTACACAGTTACACAAAGAGCACGGTCATGAAAAATTTAAATTGATGCTATCAGCATATAAAAGGTTATTTGATTTACGTATTATTAATTATTACTTAATTGCCTCCTAAGTAGATATCAAGCAAATAAATCCCAAGATCTAATTACTTTAATTTTTTCATTAGTAAAAATGATCTTGAATTTTGTTTCAATTCCGTTAGTGCCCAAGGGGGGGGGGGGGTTCCTAGGGACCCCCCAAACTAATTATTCTAATGAAGAGCCGTGGGCGATTTAATTTTTTTTAAGATCAAAGAAGCGTATTCATAAATCAGACAATTAGCAAAAAACTCCTTGAAAAATTTGATTGCCTAACCGAGAAATCGCAAAAAAATCAAATGTTGGGTACTATGGACCCCCCCTTGGGCACTTAAGTGTTAAATCATGAGTTTTAAATTGAGTCAAAATTGTAAGTGTCCGCATCTGAGACAACTTAGTGGTTACGGTATACTCAATGTTGATAATGTGTATGATTTTGATTACAATTTAATTTGTGTAATTATTGTAAAGTGCATTGACCCTGTGCATGTGTTGGACTGTTGGCGCGTAAAGAGAGCGTTTGGTGCTACCAGGTAGTAGTTTTGGATAATGGCATGTGTAGTTATATTAAACTTCGAGTAGTAAATTGAGAGTCGTGTGGTGCAAAAGGAGTTTAAGGAGGATCATGGAGTAGACTTTTGGTGTAATTTTCAGAGTAATTTGGAGTTTGGGATCATCTATCGCTTGCGATATCAACTGGCGTAATGAGTTTTGGCGTTAAGGGATTGAGCCAGGCCAATTGATGGGTTGGGTTGCGCTTTTAATTGCGAACAACACAGGTGTGTAGGGTTGTGTGTATAGTTGTGTGAATTAATTTACGCATTCATTGCAACAAGTGATTTTATGTAATGTATGCATGTGTAGTTTATTTTGGGTATGATGAGCCAACTGTGTCAAATTTAATGAACAAATTAGTAGTTTTCAGAGTTAACTTTGCATGTGAAATGTATCATGTAGTGTTTTGAAGTCAAATAGGTCTATAAAGGATAAGTGGCCATTTGATGTAAAATGAGGTATTATTTCTGTTGTTGGGTAATGCTTGAGCAATTGATGGAGCACAGGACAAGTAATCTGTGCAGGTCTCTGGTTTTCCTGACATTGTCTTTTATGCTTAGTGAAGTAAGATTAATTGCAAGTGCAAGAACCTTCACCTTGTAGCCAATGTAATTGTCATATTGTTTCTTTCTATGTGCAGTTTTAACTTAAATGCAAAAACATGCAAATGTGTGCATGAGTGTAGTGTGTAAACAAATTGGTAACAATTGATTTTCAGACATACAGTGCCATTCTGTCAGTTGATTAAAGTAGGTGTATTCATTGCCTACGGAAGCCACCATCTGTTGCAGTGAATCTGGCATTGTACCAGTATTAATAAATCCAATCTTCAATCAAGTATGGATGTGCAATTGTCCCCTAGGCCGTAATCCGGGGGTGGGGGGGGGGGTGGGGGGGATGGGGGATATATCCCCCCAATTTTTGATGAGGGGGGATGGTCAATGTTGACTGCCTGTTCCATGTATTTTTACAAAATAAACCTCATATTTGTACCATAATAGTTTAATGTTTGTTCTAATTACAATTAAAGATAACGATATTAGCTCGAAATGGCAAAATTTTTAGCGCGCTCTGCGCGCACATTTTCTAGTAATGGATCTTTTCAGCAAACCCCGTTTCATTTTTTTCATAAATTTCACCAACCCATCCCCCCCCAATTTCAAAAATCAATTTACCTCCACTGTACATTGTGGTGATTGAATTTCTTAATCGCCAACTTACCCACGCATACCCCCTACCGTCACGCTAAGCGCCTCAAAACAGCGCCCTCGTCTCAACAGCACTATAATTAAAGCCGTCCCGTTCACAATGGTGTCAGAAGTGGGATTGCATTTTTAATGAGGTTTCAGTCCCACCCACCCCTGATGTTGCATCCGTCATTGCTTTGCCATGTGTAAGAGTAAGATTGGTTAGTAAATAGTGTAGGGTTAAGGGTAAAAACGCATGCAAAGTCCTGTTTTTTGTAGGAAAGATTCTGTTTGTAGATTCATCTGTCGCTGTTTATTTGCCCGGATGTCACATGCTGGGCGAGGGACTGTGTAACCAGAATTTCCATGAGGCTCCCTTGCTACCCTTTCTGGCAGCATCTCGGTGTTCGCAAAAGCAGAGATCAAAGGTCCATCGAGCATAACTTCGCATCTAATACGCGCTTACACAGGAAGTAACAAGTTCTTGCGACAACAGGGGAATCCCAGAATTTCTGCGCAGCTGATTGTTGATCGCGATCGAATGGCAAAAAATTTGTCAGTATTTGTTTTACGACGTAGCGTCCGTACGTAACAAAAGTACCATTTTTTGGCATGTTTACACAGCAAGGAGAATCCTCCGTCCTGAAATCATAGAGCCATGGATTGGACAACGTTCTCGCAGTCAAGTGAGCAGGTACTGACTGTGAAGTGTGTAATCTATTTCACGTGTTTGTTTGCCTTAATAAATCAAGTGGCTTCACAAGTTTACAGAGATGCATGGTACAGTGTTGTGTGTTTGCTTACTGTTACAGTTGTGAATTTGTTTTTTTTCCTTTTTGTTTAATTACATACAAACCTTACATTACAGACATATAACAAAAATAATAAAAATGATAAATTAAATAATTGACATATACAGAGCGCAAAAATGCGAAAGAAATGCCTTACAATTGTTTATAATCAAGAATTATAAAAAAAAAATTCCCAAAAAAAACCCGCCCCAAGGTCAAAATTCTTTGAGTAAAAACCCGGCCAGTGTCCCCCGAGTCACGATATTTTTTTCAGCAGTTGTAACTTGCAACTTGTGAAGTCACCACAGCGTCTATCTCACTCTAACCAGACCCACTCAGAACCAAGCAAGTCATGATAAGTGAGGGCACGAACCCGCGACAAGTGGTGACCAAGAAGTAAGTACCTCAGCCACCCAACTTGCGAGGGAGTTGTTAGCCATACTGGGATTTTGACAATACAGACCTATACGGAGCAAAGGCAGACTCATAAATATAATTACAATATATATTTGATCAAATCATGCTATTATAAAGTAGTAACTTGCGATACCGGTGTGATATTAAATACATGCAAGTGCAACAACTGAAAAGAAATTCGCCGGCTCCCTACTCCAGACACATCACATGTGTTTCAAAAAACATACAAAAAAGCAAAGCAGGGTCTAGGCCATTCTTTGTAGATAAACTACAAGAACCTTATCCCACTTTTTTTTTAAAGTGGGTTTGAAGTTGTTTTTTCGTGTGGCTATCCTTCTTCAATTTTGATAAACATATCAAATTTTTTTTTGAAAAACTGATAGCATGGGAACACCGTTATCGTATTGGCATTTGAAACAAAATTGCTTAGCCAATGTATTATTTAGTATAGCAAGGGGATATTTACATTGTACCCAAGCAATATATTCTTCATATTACATGGTATATCTACGTTTGTTACGTTGTATATTCCAGTGAATATTTTGATCAAAAAGTTTGGCATAATTTCACATTTACAGAAAAGATGTTATACGTTTCTTTTCAATTTTACAGAAAGTACCACATCTGACTATCTGTACGCCGATCTTATAGAGGCAGTCATTGTGTGGGGATATTTGTGCAAAAATTTAAAATGAAAGTTTCTGGTTTTTAAACCAATGGCACATTTATAGGCCAACAAAAAGATTTTTCCAGTTCATATTCATGTCGGAGATTTGATCATTCCACATTTTTGGATAATCCTGTTTGGGGGGATACTTATTTTTTCATTATACAGTGTACGGACAAGTTTATTTCTATTTTCCCTGTTCCAAGATTTGAAGTAAAGGGTTTCGGATTTTTGTTCAATTTTGTAATGTTGACGTGCACTTAATCTAATCGCATTTCTCCAACGAAATAAGAATAGCAGAAATCAATTGATTTATATTGAAAACCATTTGACATTGATGCCATATTAGAGTGTATCTCCCTTAAATTCAAATAATTTCAATCTTTGGAAATAAAATATCTTTTCGTAAAATAATACCATTGTTGATACCCCACTCCTTCCATACATCGGTTTTATTTCCCAACACTTTGATCATGTTGAGAGCGGAAGGTTTGACCATAGGATTGATAAAGACATCTTCACTTTGTCTGCATCTTAAAGGGAAAAAAGCCCACTTTTTCATACATCTCTTAACAAAAACATTATATATTTTTGTTCATTACAGGTGAAAGTTACATTTTAAAAGCAGCTCTCCACCATAGGGTTCCATAGAATTCGTTTTAAAGGACTTTCAATAGGACATCATCAGCTTATCATAATACCGCTTACCCATGAGGATTTTCAAAACGTTACAAAAATTTCTGCACTCTGGCATGTGTTCAGGACCGCCATCGGGATATCGAGAATCATCGTTTCTTTTTATTTATCGGGGGGGGGGCCCCATTCCAAACAAAAAACCTATACATGATGTTGTCAAGCTTTTGAAGGTTTCAGAAGGGTTTGGGAGAACCTGAAAAGGGATATCAAGTTGAAAGCGCAAATGTTTTTATTAGAGTTATCTTACCAAGGAATGTTAGATTTCTACCTTTCCATCTTTGCAAATTGGATTGGATATCTGTTTATTCATAAAATTACATATCAAGCATGTCTTTTCTTTATCACGTGAAACATAATCCAAGTACATTATGCTGTCCATTTGGACCCATTTTAGATTTTTGTCTGGAAATAAATTAAATTTGATATTTTCAAAATACCCAGCCTATACCCCTCCTTTTTTTTTAATTAATTTACTTTCAAACCAGAAAATGTTCAAAAGTTATCAACAATGTCATAGCCTCATAAAGGGATTTCTCTGCATACACATCTGTAATCATTCATAGTATCATCTGATTACTGAGGACCTTTACGTCATATACTATTGTGTTACAAACTACATCAATGCCTTTTATATTCTCGGAAGACCGTAAGGCATGACTTAGTAATCGCACATATAAAAATATATAAGTGATAAACAACGAACTCTACGTTATTCAAAAAACATTGATGCCAAACCATATTTGTAGGTACAACTTTGAGCCCATTATAAATAACTTAGACCCATTTCCGAAAATCACTACCAAAACAAAATGCATCCAGAGCTTTATCGATACAGGTGGGTTCTATTTATCAAGGCCTTTTCAAAATCAAGCACGAAAGCGTGCCCAGGAATATTTTTTTTATCTGTAATTTCTATATGGCCAGAAGAAGCCGCACTTTTTCACCGATATATAGCCTTTAAGAAACCCTGTTGATCACATGAATATTTTCTTGAGAGTTGTTTTTCATTCGGTTGGCAGGACTTTGTTAATGATTTTGTTAGTCTACATTTTTCAAAGTGATATGGTCGCCAGTTTTTTAAATAAAGGGGTAAACTTGTCTTTTTGGGAAGAAGGTAATCACTCCTATCTTCTGTGATACCAGGGACAGTTC